>JZKD02S1708913.1:17849-54771 GCA_000966675.3 Picea glauca
GAGGTATAATTACAACTAATGGCTTAAAGCCGACATAAATAAAATAACATTACTAATATAATATGCCCCAATTAAGGGGTAATGAACCAATATTAGGGCTTAACAAATTCCCATCAAAATTTTCAAGTTTGTTTAAGTTTTGTCTCTAAAGTATTTTGTCAAACAGTTTAGAAGAAAACTTTCAATAAGAGGAAATAAAATTATGACATTCACAAGGTCAGATAAACCCAAAATCACTGCTTCATTTTATTTATCATCTGGAGAAAACATGTAACAATATAGAACTGATATAGCATGCAATTTAACAGTGTGGTGCAGCGAATAACTTCAATAAACACATATAAGTTTTCTGCAACAAAGACAAGAGAAACATGACCCAATAATTGGACAGTGTGGTAGTTATATTAAGGGTGGCTCTTAGCTTGAGCTTGCAGTAGTGAAATGATATATATAACAGGTCTGTGTGAATTGGAAAGGTGCGCCCAACAATAGTATGACACTTAGAAATGATGGAACACCACTTCAACGAATAGATGGAGTGCCCAACAGTCAAGGAATGCGCCCAAAATTGATACAATACGCCCAACAATCAACAAACCCTTCCCTTTAGCGCAGATCAGTCTCAGAATATGGAAACAATCGACCTTTAGTCAGAAATATAGCTCAACATCAAGTAAACTCAGTCCTCCCCACTATTTTCCCTATATAAACTCACCCTTCAAAGGCAAACTCGACCTCTCCCAATACCTAGTTATGAGTACAGTAAAGAGCTCGACCTCTCCATCTTTACTCAATTCTATGGCATGAAAAAAATCTTCCCTAAGTCGCATTTCCCCATAGACTCATCCTCCTTGTCCAATCAACTTCTACACAATAAAAGCTTGATGTCGAATGAAGAATATTGATCCAGTGAATGCAATGAAATACGCAGTGACTCCTTCCTCAGATCTGATTAGGGTGTATGGTTCCAACACCAAAACTAGTAAAGGCTCAAGGGTTTCCAAAACCCTAGTCTCTTCTTCAAGATCTCCCCAAAATCCGATTTCCAAAGAGGGGTGCCTCCTCTTATCCCCTCTTTTATCTCTTCATTGAATTAATTCTCGCTCACTTTACTTTTTAATTTTCATTAAAGTCACTTTATGCTTGCACACTTTGTAATTTTTAAGTGAGTTTATTTTGCCTAAGACCCATGTCTCTCTTTTTCCCCCTTTCACTTTATAAAGTCATGTCCTACGCAAAAGTTGAGTTCCCTAGGTAAATTTTCTAACTTAGCCCACGAGAACCAATTTAGACTAGCAGAACCATTCCTTATGCTTCCTAGGCCAATGGGGACATTACAGTCCTCCCCGCCTAAGATTGTTTGTCCTCAAGAAACTGTAATACATGGTGTTGCAATCTCTGTTCTCCTTCCCAAGTACCGTCCTCGATAGGTAGATTTTTCCATTTGATCAGGTACTCTTTGATGCTCATGTTCCTTAATTTTTGCTCTCTGGTCTCCAACACCTCCTCCAGAATTAGAATCAACTGCCCCTCCTCATCCAATGGTGGCAGCTCTGTAGAAATGAAAACATGTTGTCCCACTTCCTTCTTGAGGCATGACACATGAAAGACATTGTGTATCTTACACCCCTCTAGAAGCTCTAGCTCATAAGCTACTTCCCCGACTCACCTCGAAATCCTGTAGGGACCATAAAATTGTGGCTTTAATTTCTCTGTCCCTTTCATTTTCAAGGATGATTGTGTGTTCGACTGCAAGCAGAGATATACCAAGTCTCCCACCTCGAAACTATGCTCCACTCTATGCTTGTCGGCGTACATATTATGTTGATTCTATGCCATTTGCAAGTTATCTTTGAGAGTTTGCAAGATATCCTGACTCTCATGAATCCAATTTTTGGCTTTGGTGCCCAGTTGTCCCCAAATGCTCGATCCACAAAGGTGGTGGCATCATAACCACACAAATCTTTGAAAGGTGTCATCCTCATCGACATGTGATAAGTGGTGTTATAGAAATGTTCACCCAAGTGCAACCATTTAATCCATTCCTTTTGTTGCCCCAATACATAAATTCTTAAATACCCCTCAATCCATTTATTCACAATTTTTGTTTTCCCATCAGTCTGAGGGTGATAACTAGTACTAGGCATTAATTCTATCCCTATGAGTCTGAACAACTCCTGCTAGAAGCCCCCCATGAATCTATTGTCTCGATCACTGACAATTATCTTAGGCAGTCCTTGTAGCCGAAATACCTCTCTGAAGAACAACTGCGCTACTTGCATTGCAAAGTATTTGGATGATATATATGACAAAGAAATGGGCGAATTTAGTAAGCATGTCAACCACTACGTAGATACAATCTTTCCCCTGAACCAGAGGCAACCCTATGATAAAATCCATCAAAATGCTTTCCCATTTTTGTTCAGGAATGGGAAGAAGTTGAAGCAATCATGTTGGGTGGGTATGTTCCACCTTGTTTTGTTGACAGATGTGGCACTCTCATACAAAATTCAATACATCAGTCTTGAGACCCTTCCAAGCGAACCTCTCTCGAATTTGTCTATAAGTCTTCAGGTATTCTGGATAACCTGCCAAAGGAGAAGTATGTGTTGCATGCAAAATTTTGTCTTTCAACTAGGATTCTGGTACTAAATAGATCCAATCCTTATAATATATGATGTCGTCAATAACCCTGTACCTGTCATCGGAGATTTGATCATCAAGTATCTCACAAGCAAACCTTCTTTTGGAGTATTCTACCAATAGAAGTGCCTTCCATTCCACTGAAATCTCTATGAGAGAGAGAGTGGGTATCCTCGATAGGGCGTCATCAACCACATTATTTTTGCCTTTCACATACTCAATTTCGAAATCGCAGGCTTGGATTTAACGACCCATTTTTGTTGTCACTCGCTCAACTATTTTTGCTCCATGAGGAACCTCAAGCTATTATGATTGGTCTTTACCTTGAATCTGTTCCCCTCCAAGTACTGCCGAAATTTGGTCAAAGCATGCATTATGACCAACATCTCTTTGTCATATATGGAGTAATGTCACTCATACTCTCGGAGTTTGCGACTCTCAAACGCTATGGGGTGACTGCTTTGCATCAATATAGATCCTATGCCAATTCCCAAAGCATCACATTCCAGCACGAAGGGCTGAGTGAAATCAGGGAGTGCTAAAACAGGGCATGAGCTCATCACCTGCTTCATTTTCTTGAATTTCTCCCGGGCCTTCTATATCCAAACGAAAGCCTCCTTTCTAGTGAGATTGGTCAGTGGCGCTATCAACCGTGATAATCCTTTAACAAATTTCGTGTAGTAAGTGAAAATACCAAGGGATCTCTTCAATTCGGTCACTTTCCTAGGAGTTGGCCACTCAATGATTGCCCTGAGCTTTTCTTGGTGCACCTGTACCCCGTTCATCCCAATCACGTGCCTCGAGTAGAGAATCTTTGTTATACCAAATTCGCACTTGGATTCCTTCGCATACAACTGCTGACTCTCTATAATACCAAGTACTTCATCTAGATGTCGCAGGTGGTCCTCCCATGTTTTGTTGTATATGAGGATGTCATCAAAGAAGACCAATAAGAACTTTCTTAGATGCTTATTGAACACATGATTCATGCATGAATGGAAAGTGGCAGGGGTGTTAGTTAGCTTGAAAGGCATGACTAGAAACTCATAATGCCCATAGTGGCATCTAAAGGTTGTCTTAGGTACGTCCTACTCTCATACCTTGATCTGGTGATACCCTGATCGAAGATCAATCTTCGAGAAGAATTTGGCTCCCCTGAACTCATCCATTAATTCATTGATCCTGGGTATGGGGTATCTATTCTTCATTGTCTTCTCGTTTAGGGCCCTGTAGTCAATACACATCCGTAGAGTACCATCCTTCTTCTTGACTAAGACAACAAAAGAGGAAAATGGGCTAGAAATAGGGTGGATGTGGCCCAATTTCAACAATTCTTTAATGGTTTTTTCAATCTCGTCCTTGTAAACTTTAGGGCGTCGATAGGGGTTTGTGATAATTGCTTGGACCCCCTCCTCTATCTCTATGATATGCTCAAAACCTATATCAGGTGGAATTCGAAGAGGAATGTCACTAAAAACTTTATGATGTTTGCAGAGTAATACCTGTAAGTCCTCTAGAAGCTGTTGCAGATGGTCATGTGGCTCTTTGTCAAAAACAAAACACTCTACCACCCACTCTATATCACCTTGCCTCATAACTGCCTCCATGATGTGTGATGACACAATCTTTGGTGGGTATAGGTGCATGGTTCGTAGGACCACTTTATTTCCATCCATCCCTGTGAACTCCATCTCCATGGTCATTTGATCGGTGTTGTATCTATCAATAGAGTAAATCCATTGAACACCCAACACTACATTTGTGTCTGGTATGTCCACCACAAAGAAATCATCTGTCATTGAGTAGTTTCCCATGGTTATTGTGAGCTTGAGAATCCACTTGGTGCAACTCATTTGGTGGCCTCATGGTATGATGATTGTGAACCCATCGAATTCCTCTGTCGGAATTCCTCTCCTCTCAACCATGTTATCATCAATAAAGTTATGGGATGCTCCCCCATCGATCAATATTATCACCTTGTGCCCTTGTAGGACACATCTGACCTTGAAGGTATTGTATCTTGGAAATCCTCACATCGAGGCCATGACTGGGTCCTTATCCCCAGCGTGTGAAGACTCCTCTCCTGATGTTGGATGTCCTTGGTCCTATGCCTACTCCACCTCTTCATCCTCATCACTATCATTGTCGGAGTATACCTCAATGTAATGGGCCTTGTCCATTCTATCCTTCCCGATGCATCCGTTCCCTGGTGCCCATGGCTTTGGACAGCTGAAACACAATTTCTTTTTCCTCAATTCTCTCCTAGTCTCTTCATCCAGTTTGGGCTTTCCAACCCAATCTCTCTGAGGTGGTATGATGTCCTTAGTCCTCGAGGTAAAAGTGGGTTTGGGCAGAAACCAGACTTTAGCTACTGCATCCTACATGTCTCGAGCTCTGCTGACTGCATCCTATAAAGAGGTAGGCTTGTAGGCCTTGACCCATCCTCGTAGAGGCTCCATTAGCCCCTCCACAAACAAAATCACCAAACGGTTCTCTGAAATGTCTGACACCGTCACAACGACCCTTTGAAACTCAGATATATAGGCCTCTGGGCTACCTGTCTGTTTGAGTTGAGCCAACTCTTTGAAGTGAATCTTAGGTTCCTTCCTGTCAAATCTCTTGATGAGTCTCTATGTGAAGTTCAGGTAGAGGTAACCCCGACATGTCCCAAAGTGACTAACCCGTGGTACCACCACTCATGGGCCTTGCCATCCAGGTGCAAGGTGGTCAATTTAATGACATCTGTCTCTATCATTTGGTGCAGCTGGAAGTAAGTGTCGAGCTTCTACAACCATGATCTAGTGGAGCATTCAGATCCCCCGTCAAAGTTGGGAATAGTAACTTTGCCAATGGTACACTGCAACTCAAAATTGTGTGTCATGGCCCTCATGGGCCCTCTCGGTCGGTTTCTTCTTTTTATATTGCAAAACTCTACGAAGGACATGGCTCAGTGGAAATCATCTCCTAGTCTCCTATACTCCTCTAAATATGCCCTATAGGGCTCATCCTACTCACCCTGCATCAATGGACATGTGGCCTCATTCCCCAAAAATTGAGGCATAATGGGTCCAAGGGATTTGGTGTATAAGTGGGGGTGTTTATGCATGATAGTGCGTGAGTGGTTTCCTTCTCCATTGTTTGAACCCCTGTCACCATTATGGTTCGGCTTCGTTGTTCCCTCCAACAAATTCTTAGCAAATTGCCCCATGAGGTCCATCATGGCCTTTTGACCCTTGGCCAAGTCATCCAAGATATTGAACAAACTGTTGATCCCAATATCATATTCTTCCCCCATAGTTCATTTTCCCTTAGATGTGATAGATGGTGTTGCCTCTCTTGTCTCTTCTTCTCTAACCACTTCTTTTTCTTCCCACCTAGGGGGATATGGGGTTCTTACCCTACGTCTCCGGTAGGTAATGTTTTTCTCTTCTTATGGTCTCATAAATCTGATTACAAATTCCCCTTAGAGCCCACAACTGCAGAGGAGCATGCTCCGATACCACTGTAAAATTTCCTTCTTGGAACTTTACGAAATTCACATCAAAATTTTCAAGTTTGTTTAAGTTCTGTCTCTGAGGTATTTTGTCAAACAATTTGGGAGAAAACTTCCAATAAGCGGAAATAAAATTATGACATTCACAAGGTTAGATAAACCCAAAATCACTGCTTCATTTTATTTATCATCTAGAGAAAACATGTAACAATACATAACTGATATAGCATGCAATTTAACAATATGGTGCAACAAATAACTTCAATAAACACATATAAGTTTTCTGCAGCAAAGATAAGAGGAACTTGGCCCAATAATTGGAGAGTGTGGTAGTTAGATTAAGGGTGGCCCTCAGCTTGAGCTTGTAACAGTGAACTGATATATAGATATATATATATATATAACATGCCTGTGTGAACTAGAAAGGTGCGCCCAACAATAGTATGACACTTAGAAATGATGGAACACCACTTCAACGAATAGATGGAGCACCCAACAGTCAAGGAATGCACCTAGAATTGATACAATATGCCCAACAATCAGAAAACCCTTCCCTTTAGCCCATATCAATATCAGAATATGGAAGCAATAGACCTCCAATTATAAATATAGCTCAGCATCAAGTAAACTCAGTCCTCCCCACACAAATTGCCCTTCACTCTGTCATAAATCACCTCCTTGCTAAAGTATGATGCCCACAGAGGCTGCCACGATTTTCCCTGTATAAACTCACCCTTCAAAGGCAAACTTGGCCTCTCCCAGTACGCAGTTGTGAGGATATTAAAGAGCTCGGCTTCTCCCTCTTTACTCGGTTCTATGACATCAAAACAATCTTCCCTAAGTCGCATTTCCCCATAGACTCGTCCTCCTTGTCCAATCAACCTCTACACAATAAAAACTTGATGTCGAATGAATAATATTGATCCAGTGAATGCAATGAAGAAATCTACAGTGACACATTCCTCATATTTGATTAGGGTGTATGGTTCCAACACTGAAACTTGTAAAGGCTCAAGGGTTTCCAAAACCTTAGTCTCTTCTTCAAGAGCTCTCCAAAATTCGATTTCCAAAATGAGTGAGTGTAAGAATGAGGGGTGCCTCCTCTTTTCCCCTCTTTTATCTCTTCATTGAATTAATTTCTACTCACTTTACTTTTTAATTTTCATTAAAGTCACTTTATGCTTGCACACTTTGTAATTTTTAAGTGACTTTATTTTTCCTAAAACCAATGTCATTTCCTAGGAAAAAGTTGAGTTCCCTAGGTAACTTTTCCAACTTAGCCTATGGGAAACAATTTAGGCTAGTAGAACCATTCCTTATGCTTCTTAGGCCAATGGGGACATTACAAGTATTGAACTTTTATACATCATTTATGATAAAGAGATTTTAGCCTTCATGCATGCATTGGCTAAATTCAAACAATAGTTAATTGGGGCCAAATTTGTTGTGAGGACAGATCACAATAGCCTCAAATACTTTTTGGATCAAAAGGACCTAAATGAAAGACAACATAAATGGTTTAGAAAGATCTAAGCCTATGACTTTGACATTGAATTTGTCAAAGGGAAAAATAATGTGGTGGTAGATGCCTTATCCAGAAGACCTTTAGTCTATGCCATGACAGATATTTTCAGTCTATGCCATGACATATATTTTAGTTGATTGGAAGGCGCATCTTTTGGTGGAATACTCAAAAAACTTGTTTGCTTGTGAATTGATTGAGGGGTAGGTCCAGGCTGATAAATTCAGGATTGTGGATGGCATCATATACCATAAGGGCCAAATCTTCTTGGTCTCCAAGTCAACATTCAAAACAAGAGTATTACATGCATGTCATGATTCACCATCGGCAGGGCATCAGGGGTTTGTCAAAACATACTGGAAAATAAAGGGAGAGATTCACATGGAAGGGCATGAAAGAGGATGTGATGCGCTATATCAAGAAATTATCCACTTGTCAGGAGAACAAGGATGAACACCCTCATCCAATAGGCTTATTGCAAGGAATCTTTATTCCAAGGCATAAATGGGAACATATATCAATGGATTTCATCACAGGGTTGACCAAGGTCTAGGATAAGGACTGCATATTTGTGGTTGTGGATAGATTAAATAATTTTTCCCATTTCTTCACCATTACCACAGATTACAGTGCTTCCCAGGTTGCAGAGTTGTTCTTCCAAGAGATCTCCAGGTTGCATGTTTTACCCAAAACCATAGTGAGTAACAGGGACAACAGGTTCATGAGCACCTTTTGGCAGGAATTATTCAGGTTGGTAGGTATGGCCTTGACCCCCAGTACTAGCTATCGCCCCCAAATTGATGGCCAAACTGAGATAGTCAAAAAGTGGGTTGAAGGATACCTTCAAAATTATGTTTCAGAGAAACATACGGCATGGGTTAAGTGGCTGCATTTAGGTGAATATTGTTACCACATGTCTATTGGTATGTCACCTTTCAGGGCCTTGTACAACTCCGATCCACTCAACTTTTTGGAGATTGTCTTCGGTGACAGTAGAGCTCTTTTGGTTCAGGAGTGGATCTAGGAGAGTCAGGATATACTCAAAGAGATTAAAGACCACCTACAAAGGGTGCAGAATCATAAAAAGGTACAAGCAGATAAACACAAAGTGAAGCACACATTTGAGGTTGGTGACCTAGTATACTTAAAGCTCCAACCCTACAAACAAGCATATATTAATAGGAGTGGCACAGAAAATCTCCAACCTCACTTATTTGGGCCATACATGGTGAAAATAAAGGTAGGGGTTGTGGCATATGAGCTTGATATACCACGAGGAAGTAATATACACAATGTCTTTCATGTATCTTGTTTAAAAAGATCCATAGGGAAACACATTAGTCCTATTGAGGTACAACCTCCTTTGGATGAGGAGGGACAGTTGACATTGATACCGGAAGAAGTGTTAAAAGTAAGGGAGAAGAGGCTAAGGAATAGGAACATCAATGAATACTTGATCAAAAGGAATAACTTACCTATAGAAGATGTTACTTGGGAAAATGAACATGTTCTTCAGAAGGCAGAGTCAAAATTGCTTGTGGGAAAGCAATTTCCAGTACAAGAGACTGTAATGTCCCCCACCTCTTGATAAGAGTTTGTGAGAGACTTAGTACTCTCGCTGTATTCACTAGACTATAGTCTTATGTGTCATGGGGACTAAGAAACCCAAAGTACCCACCTAATCACAATGTTATAATTTAAAGGTGACTTTGGGAGAGAAAAGGTAAAGTAAGTGGAGGAAAATACCACATGAGGAAAAGAAAAGAGTTAACCCTAAGAGGTGGTCAACTAACTCAACAAAGAAATAGATCAGGGGTATAAAAGGAAAATAAGTGTGCATCTCTCATTATTTTGGATTATTGTTACTTTTACAACTTGAGCTCTTGAGCACAAAGACGTTTTGAGGGTTTTGGGATAACAAACCCTAGAGATCATCTCGGTGGTGAAAGATCCTACCTATCCCAATCCAAGCTTGGTCACATAGGTGCAAGATTCATCCCCCATCATTCTACAACAATTACAGGTCATTCAGTCAGTGAAGGAAGAGGTAATGTGCAGCTTCAGGGGGTTTCCAATAGGAGTGCGCACCAGTTGAAGATGAACTGTTCGATTTGGATATAGGAGAAGGTTTTGGGTCCCAAAACCTATTGGGATTTCATTGTAGGGCCTAGGGCGCCCTTTCTAGCCTTTTTTGGAGGGGTTTTCTCTACTGGTTATTTTATTTGGAGCTTGGTACAAGTTGGAGAGGAGGAGGGCGCACTGTAGAAAGAGGATCTACCCATTTGAGGGATCAGATCATCCTCAATCAACTTGAAACTTAGCCAGGTGGTTTGTCTTGCCTCGATCTATTGCTCTAGTTATTTTGGTGGTATTTGGTGGTCTTTAGGAGGGAGGCCGAAATATTGGATAGCTACAACCAATAGGGAGGGCACAACTCAACCAGGAAGATCAGATCCAGCTCATGAAGGGAAATAAACTAATCTTATCCCTTTCTCTAGTTTATTGTGGCGCCTTTGGAGGATATTCTCTTCAGTTTTGGAGCTTGTTGGAGCAATGATTATTCCATCTTGATTATTCTTCTTGTATTCTTCCAGATCTGCAGAGCTATTGTATCAACATCACTATATTATCTAAATAAAGGTCATATTTGAAGTTGTTGGCTTTATATTGTATTCATTGCTTGTATCTTATCATTTTATTGTGTTATATGCTCAGATCTATATCAAAATGCTAAAATTTTCTAAGAATAAACCCTCAATGCGCAACTTGATGAAGTAAACATGCATAACACATTGAAACAATAAACAATCAGTTAAACAATCCTTGGTTCCAGGCAAAAAATAATCTTGGGAACATTACACCTAACTCCCCATTTCTACTCAGAGAAGTCTTGAGGGGCGAGGCATGGCTCGAGATTTCTTTTAAACCTTACCATCAGATGTATTTTCTAGCCTATTGAAATTGCCTATTTTTCTCATGATGAGATCCCAAAGCTAATGGTGGACTGTTGTAGTATTACGATTCAATCCTAAGCTTACATGTACTTGCTTTCGGCCTTGTAGCCTTGGTTATCTATTATTGGTAGCACCCATGGATGTTCTACTCATAATATTACTAAATCATTTTTGGGGATTAATGTTGTGAGTAGGTATTTGAAGCGTTGAAGACAAAAAATTGCAATCAAGCGGCTGAAACACAACAACAATAGGTAGACCAAGGGGAGAAGTGGCGATGTCATTATACGATGCATGATTTTCTCATCTTAGCTTAGAATCATGGTTGAGTTTAGTTTAGTTTTAATGTGTGAACACCCTAGCAAGGAGGAATACAAGTATTGCTAGTGAACATAGATAAACTACTTAAAGGTTCATGTCCTAATCATGTCATCTAATCTAAGGGAAGATCCTCCTCATCTCATATAGGTCATAGCAAAGGGTAAGGGTCGTAGCCAAACATAGCCAAGAATATAGGTCGTAGCCCAGCATAGAATCTCATGGTCGTAGCCCAACATAGAATCTCATGGTCGTAGCCAAGCAATCAAAGAATCTATCAGTGATACACACCACTCTTGAAAGCACCACCGAGTTGAGAGCCTTGCCCTAGTGCGTAAGGTGATCGATCATCAAGCAATGAGAACATGAACAAGTGGTTGACCCTGGAAGGAATTGAAGGGAAACAGAGCCCTTAAAATCTTTGTGGTTACTACTGAAAATACAAAAGAGTTCCTCTTCCCCCTCCATATTCTATCTGAGTCTAAAATATAGAAGATAAGCCCCATCACGATAAATCGATAGGATCATCACCACTTGTTGTCAGTTCGGTAGTGGTGGAGCATAGGTAGATTGCTAAGGATAAAACATGATGTTAGGTAAGACAAAGAGAGATACATGTGACGCATAGACATGGATAGGTACAATCTCGTATGTATAGATCCTCAAAATGTAATAACTAATAGGGTGACACCCAAAAAACAACTCAAGGGGACACCCCGAAATAGGTTAATTCTCCTCCTAGTTGGGGTAGCACGATGAAGTCAAAAAGGTGGGTCCTTTCATCTGTTGGTCCTTGTAGGTCCTTTTTAATTATTTATCCCTGGTAGGACCCACATTTCCCCAGGGTCAATTTGTATAGCTTTTCAAACCATCATCTCTCTAATAGCTCTTAGGGATATTTGTGTGATGCATGCTACTAACTAATGATATTTCAAATGGTCTATCTCTTCGTGAATTCCTCTTCTATCTTCTTCTTCTTATGTATATTATAGGTTAGTTAGAGCTTCACAGACTGTAGTTATAGCCTACTAAGCTAATCAATAGTAAGAGGTTCTATTCCTTCTTATTCCTTTATTACTTCTACAAACTACTAATTCTTATTCCTATACTTTTTATACTTTCTATTTCCTACACCTTCTATTATACTACAAATAATATTTACTCTATTTCCTTTTTATTTCCTTTCAATACTAATACTAAACTAAGACCAAAGAGACCAGAATTCATGGTATTGTTTAGGGGAGAAGGATAGGGGGCAGTTAAGTTAATCTTCGTCTTCTTGACAAGTGTTGTATCCTCCTATGACTTGCTAGTGGTTCTTTTGTCAGTCGTTAGCCAAGCAGTAGTAGGTCGTTAGCCAAGCATATAATATCATCTAGGTCGTAAGCCAAGCATATAATATCTAGCATGACCAGACTGCATGGTATATAGAGAGACTGAACCAACTATTCCTTCTCTCCAAGCGCGTTATCTCTCTCTTCTATCCAAGCTCTAAAGAATAAATTTTGCTCTGCTCCTCTGAATGCAGCTATGTCTTATCTGTTATTCATCCAAGCAATTTACTTCTATTCTTCCTTCTATCCACCAAGCAATGAAAGAAAAATTGTTCTTAGTAAAGCAATGGTAGAAGAACTCTTAGTCTTGTTAGCAATACGGTCATATATTAGCATAACCAGGTATAACGGTCTAGTCATAGAGGTATCCTTCTTATAGAGTATAAGCTACTTCTATCCAATAATGTATGAGATACTTACCCTGCCTTCCATATTCATAGGACATAATATTATTGGCGCCCATAAGTCTACTGGTAGTAAGATATATGGTTACCCTATTATACTTACCCTTTACTCATCCATATAAATGATTATCTCCCATACTAGTCAATAGCCTCCTAAGATAACATTATAGGTGATTGAAGTCATAACTAATATAACAGGGACTGTGGAAATATCCTTCTATGACTTTAGTATAATCATGCTACTAAGCAATCATTCAACTAGGACATACCCATACCTATACTTCCAAAGCTTGTTACTCTCCTTATTCTCATATGTCCCACAGTTATAGGTACCTTAGGATAATGTCTATCCCTGTAACATACTAAGGTCAGGAAACACTCTATCTTGATCAAATTGTTATATCATATCTAGGAATATAACTAAGGTAAGATCATAATATAGATATGCTATTATATCTACTTTCATAGGCTATAGGCGTGGACTCATTTTGAGTACATACCTCGAACAATTGTTGCTTCTATAACCAACTTGTAAACTATGGACTATCCCGTATTTCTAGTTCTGTGCCTTATTCACCATTAGCGGTAAACCCTAATACATTAATATACCCATTATAGAATTACCCGGGAATAATCCTGGTGATGGTTTCTAGGGTACATATATAGATGTGGGTGAACGTATAAAGGTCATAACCCATCACTTCTCTAACAGATACCCACCTCGTTTACGGGTAAGCATAGTAGGTATATCCCCATACCTATGATGCCATAAGTGAATCATGCATAATACCTATAGTTGCTTATGAATATATCCAATAACTTCTTTGCCAATATACCTATAAGCATATGGTCACTATTATTAGCTATCCTATATAAGATAAGTTCGGATTGGGAATATGATCTTTCTCCCCGATAAGTACTCTTAGTCTTTAGGGTATATAAATATCCATAACCTTATTCTTAAGTTGTATATTAAAGGTACCTAATAGGGATATTATAGCACCTGTAGATATGTCTTTATATGGGAAACCACCTTCTTCATTATATGCATTAATATCCTATACCTTTCCACCATATATTGGTATATTCTGTAAGGTTATGATGTTATATAATTTTTAGGTAGTAGTTTAACTAGGTACAGACATAATTACTAGTATATCCATTTGGTTATAAGCTAAGGACAAGGGGATCACTAATGGTAAAATAACCAGGTGAATATCGGGATAACCATATCTCTATTCTCTTACTTTTACATTATGATCATATGTGCTATCATATGGCTATCCTTTGTTGTTGATAGTTATATGGGCGCAGAGATAAGATAAGGGATTGACAATCATAAGGTCATCCATTAAGGAAATGTGCATATTTTTCTAGTGGATATTTTATCTACACTGAAATGTGCACTTGCTCTTATTATACGATGCAGTCTTCACGCTTCGATCGTGAAAATGAGTACTAGTGCTTAACCACCCGGTCTTAGTGATTAATGCTTAAGGAGTTTACCGGCCCCAAGACCTTAGTTAGGAGGAATAACATAAGCGTTCAATGCAGTATGAGGCATGGGTTCATACCCATAACGACACAAATGCAGATCCTGATCCCCTAGTCATAGATCCTATTGATTCAGAGCTATATGTTGTTTGGGTGGAACCATCTCCATAGATCCCACATAAATAACATAGAAACACAAAGGCTGTGTCGGTGGAAGGGTCTACTAGAAAAATTGGTGCAAATGATGAATACAAACGTAGCGGTACAACACCTTGAAAGAATTATTGTATATAAGCTAATAATAGGTCCATAACGGGTAGGCTAATAAAAAAGAGTGTCGATGGGTGTTATACAACACTATTAAGAATAAGAATGTAATGTAGCCTAAGAGCTAATCATAGTAATGTAAGGGTTACTTTCCCTTATTCCTTTCTATCTTTAGGAGGTGAAAACGCTAGGATTGGCACTACATGAAGGTCTTATTGCTCGCCCCTAAGAGATTATCTAAGTAATATTATATATGCCCCTAATTCCCCTATACTCATCAAATCGAACAAAATAAAGACCCCCAAATCTGCATTCTAGCATGGCTCGATTCCTATGACCCATTATACGGGTCTATTACAGCTCACATTGTATTCTCGCAAGTTCAAAAGCCAGCCAACGAGTTGGGCTACGCAGGTCTGGTCGCTCTGGAAGAAATAATACGTTCTTGGTTAATACACTGCAGACTAATTGTACTCTCCTGGTTAAGCGCCCACATAAAAATCCACATTGCATTGATGGTCTAGTGCCTACCTATGATGAATAGGACCAGTTCCAGCCCCTGGGGTGCACACAATCTTGGTACCTTCTCTCTATAATATAATATATGCCTCTATGTGTATCTCACTACCCATCCTTCCCCCCCTCCTAGTAGGCTCAGTTAGGACCTAGTTCTTTAGGCAGGGGTATAGGGGAAGAGTCCTAGCCGCTCGATTAAGAACCTTGAACTGCCTCGGAGACATGGAAATAGAGGGATCATCAGCACATGGGCCATAAGAAGACGAATTCTTCGTCCGCCAGCTTCGATCCTTCGCTTTGAACCATGGCATAGTTGGATTGATAGCGATCTCATATACTACTTTATAAATCTCATTCATCTAAAGCATTAGTGCTTTCGTCACTACCTTTTGTTTCATCTCTCAGGGGGTTGGCTTCCATCCCCTCTAGCACTAAGAAAGGTAGGTTCACCACGTTTTATGCTCACTGCCTGAATAGTTGTGTTTCGAGTAGCTACGTTTGTTGTCCCCTACTTAAATATGAGCTTATTAACAATGAAATGCATGTAGAGGAGGAGAGGATTATTTAGTGCCCCAGCTGAGCCCCTGCTTCTCCCTAAATTGGGGCTCAAGAATGGGAGATACATAGTAAAGAGCACAGGCTTATACCTAGGCTGTATAGAGATAGAATGAATTATAAGAGGTACCTCACACGCAAGAGAGAGGGTTGGTTGGCCTTGCAATTCTCCTCAATATCACAGGTATGTATATGCTTTAAACTATTAGTTGGTGCAGCTCTGAAGCATTTACGGAGGGAATATGCCTAGAGAGAGAACTCAGATTACTGCTATTAGTTGGTGCAGTTCTGGAGCAACAACACTTATTGAGGGAGATAGGAGTGGGAATAACCTAATAAAGTGCTATGTGGATGTGACATTCATAGAGCAGTTATCGAGGGAGAACCACTTATCAATCTCACAGGTATGTATATGCTTTAAATGAGTCTGACTAGTTGGGGAGATGGGTTGGAAAGCAGTAGTATATAATTTTCCACGTAGATAGATAGCCACGTATAGAAACCTTTCCTCCTTAATCAAAAAATATATCCATTCAAGAAATCCATTAGCATCAGTAACATCGGAGAGCAATAGCGATCTGAAGGAATTGTCAAAGGGTTGGAAAATATGGTCAGAGAATAATGTGATAGCCCTGTAGATTGGTAGAAGTGTTGCTCGCCATACCTCTTTAAAGCTTCGAAGTCATTTCCTCTGGTGCTTCAGGCATATGCGGTTCCTTCTAATTGGTAGAGATTTGGGCCGCCTCAACCTTTGAACAAGTGGATAAGATTTCCTACTCCTCCATCCAATTTCATTGGTTGATAACCTAAGGCCTGTTGGAGATCTCCTCGTCAACTTGCTCATAACTAGATTGACGGGTCGAGCAAACAAGAACAACTGGGGGATTCACCCTCTTCGTAGTAGTAGTCGCACCTGTGCACAATGACTCAAAAGCTTCTTTCTCTTCACTATCCATTTTGAATCCATTAAGAAAAATGAAGGAAATAGTGGTAGGGAAGAAGGACGCAAGCACACTCTCCAATATGGGCTAAAGAGCCCATCTCATGAACTACATCTTCTCGATCGAGGACAAAGTATGGCGGAAATGACTTATTGTTATTTTCTAGCCGTGGAAAGAAAGAAGCTAAGGTTGGACCGACACTTGTCCTAACAAGTGAAGAAATGGCATGGGTGCATAGATGAAAAGACCTACCTGTTGCACCTGCCTCCATTGATGGAGATGGGACACCCGTGAAAGATTTTGAAAACCTTTGAAAGATTTTTCTTTGATATAATACTTGGGCCTTTAGGCACTCGACCTATATATAATAGGGAGTTCTATCGAGTCGATCTCCTTTGATATAATACTTGGGACCAGGTCGAGGTCTGTTATAAGCACTCGACCGCTTAAAGTGAAAGGGGACCGGCACTCGACCTATATTTTTAAGGTTGAGGAGGCTTTCTATCTATAATTTGAAACCCTCGACTTACGTTTGAAAAGCTCGAGTACATAAATGACCTCTCCCTCAAGACCCTTTTAAACTTCCCGAGCAAGTGAGGTGCGAACGATCCTCAAACACCTGTCCCATTGTGGTGAAACTCACACCGAAGGGGAGAAAGATTTCCCGACAAAGATCGATCTATCCTTCCGAGCCAGTGAGCACCAACGAACAATCCTCCACTACTTGAGAAATGATGGGCACCTATGGGAGACACTCCTCTGAAGGAAGAATCACATCCCAAAAGGGATGAGTCGGGAGGGACACAACACAAAGGAATGATACTCTACCCAAGAATACAGATTATTACAGATGTATCTACCCAAGAATACAGATTATTGCATGCATAATAGAACTCCACAGCCTGCTGAACATGTGAGCGCCATCTTAACTTGGCGACAAACAAGCAAGGATGATCTTCACCCCATAGGGCAGAACTATCCAATGGAGAGAGACTGAACCATAGGGATGCATCTCTATCGAGGAAAGAACATCTGTATTATTACGTAGTAATTACACTCGACAACCTATTGAGCTAGTGAGCGCCAATGGAAAATCCTCCTTGTCGTTGTCGAAGGACACAAAACCAACACCCCCGAAAGGGGAAATCCCATGAAGGGAGATATTCAGACCGATAGGGATTCTTTTCCAATGTTGGGACAGACCCATTCACCAAAGGAACTAGCCCTAAGGTGTATAATTCCACCGAAAGGAGACACTCTACACCGATAGGACACATTGCCATGATAGATTTAGTCCTACCACAGGCGCATATGACTTACCGCATTATACTCGCACAACACGAACCTCTACCCCAAGGGAGACATAACACCAAACAGGGGTTCTACATAACAGGCCCCTACGCATGGTTGCTACCCACATTATG
This sequence comes from Picea glauca, assembly GCA_000966675.3. Taxonomy (NCBI): domain Eukaryota; kingdom Viridiplantae; phylum Streptophyta; class Pinopsida; order Pinales; family Pinaceae; genus Picea; species Picea glauca. The sequence goes on from JZKD02S1708913.1 coordinate 35,715, forward strand.
GATGGTGGACCCTAGACCAGACCACACCAATTCATTCCCACTACAAACCTCTAAACCCAAGGACATGCATACACCAAGGACGAAAATACACATGATTCCCAAAGCAAAGGAATGATCCATCACAATAGGCAACCACATTGAATCCTCGTTAACCGCAACCCATAATCCATCATCCTTCACTAAGCCACTTAAAGCACTCTAGCTAGAAGGTTAGAGCACTATGGAGGCAAGGGTCACGATTTGAGTAGCGACCTGGAACTAGAGTAGTCCAAAACTCAAGAGAGAGACGTCTGGATTCGAATCAGGAAACAAGATTGAAAACATGAACATCTATGGGTCGTACGCAGCGAGAAGGTAGTAACACCCATTTGTGGTTGTACAATTTTGGTGATTCAGAAAGGAGTATATCCCTCTCCGGAAGTGGAAAAACACTAAGGGAGAGGACAAACACTTCACCTAACCACTTTTGACCTACAATTTCATGCATAAATAACTAGAATTTGTTCGCCTGCTTTGAGTCAAGATTCGTGAAAAGCTGGGGCTGGCTAGGAATGCAACGTGAAGTGGGCGTTCTATTGATGAAGGAATAGAGAGTGACAAATTGACTAAAAATGAACATATGGATGGAAGGTTCATGATTGGATTGAAAATAAGCGAAACAAGTTTCTTCAATTAGATAGAATAAAGAGTCGCTACCAATGGCTAGGCTCGATGATGAGTTGTTCATAGTCCTTGCCGTGGTTGAGAATGGGTTTTCATTCTCCTAGCTAAGGTAGTGATGAGTGGGAGGGACTATTGTGTGGTTGGTCATTCTGCCATTAGGTTCATTCGTCTATCATCTTATATAAGAATAAGAAGAATAAGAATATTGCACTTCCTTAGTTAATAAAGTGTTTGAAGCACTTGTGGAAAAGTTTTGAATGATTCCCGTTCACCACTCCTTGATTGAACGATTTCTGGGTTGCCTGACTAAGACCGCACTTTAATCCTGGTTATTCTTTGTACATCATCAATGGCCCAAGACCCATCCTTGCCTTTATGGTAGGACCGGATAATCCTTAATCCCAATCCTGAGACGACAGTGGAATCCTTCCAAGTGGACCACCAATCCTCAATCCTTGTTTCCAAAGTGGAACTGAATCATGGGACACTCAATGAAAAATCCTTGAGCAATATATAAACCCCTAGAAATTCAAAGCGTAATTACATAACATCATGACCAACAACCACTTATTGGGTTTTCTCCACTAACTTATCGTATTGGCTTGGGATGAATTCTTTTCTCAATTCTTCGAGAGCGTTATTACGTATATAATAGAACGTAATGAAATATCTCAAGAATGACAAGAAAGACACGACGTTCTTGAAGGCTCATCACCTTTAACATCGAAACTGCTCTTGTTCCTTGCCTTCCATTGTCAAGCAAGCAATTCTTCCTTGTCAAATAGGAAGGAGGGCTCAATTCTGCGAGCCCTTCGCAGTTATGGTGTTCATGATTAGGAACGACCGAAAAAAGGGAAGCAGTCCCAACAACTTAGGGTTAATCTGCTCACTTTGAATCATCAATTGGATTGGGAACTCCTTAACCTTGGATGCTTGCTTTGTTGGGGGTGAAACTCCCGATGGATAGGACTCCTTCCTATAGGCACCACGCTCTTGCTACGAACCACCTAAATTGATAGGGGATTGAGTGAATGACACTCAATTATTAGGTCATTTATTATGGTCAACATGCATATATCGGATTTCCGACTTCTGTTTGAACCCTTGTGTCACGTCTCTTGAACCCCGTTGATTGATAAACCCCGCTAATTGAACTGTGCTATAAGGTCACTATGCTAATCAATCATTTGTGTTAATTGTAGCTATAAGGTAAATCATATGTGGCATTGTGCTAACAGGAAGGAGATGAACGAACTAGAGACTTTTGAGCATATTAACCCACTATAGACTTTACTACTGTGTGAAAGTTCATGAACCATTGTGTGAACCCCTATTTACGGTGGGTTGGGTAAAAGGAGATTAACCAACTACTGGCTTGTGGACAAGTAAATACCTTTCTCGAACATATGAGCTTCTCTTTACCTTATTTAAGGTAAGGAAGCAACCAATCGATGAGTCAAGACCTTCGACAGACATACGTGGTGATCATTAGATTCTTTAATCTTGGAAGCCAAGAAAGCACAGGTAAGGCGATTCAACTGTGCCTCGATCTTCCGTATTCCATAGCTATTCAAAGCCTCTATATTTAGAGTCTCTATTCCCCTGTTGGCCCTAGTTCGCTTGCCTCATGAACCGTTGTGCCAAAGCTTATGATTGATGGATAGACTTTCTCATATCTATTATGTGGCCAGGTGGGCCCTTATTGCACTTTGGGAAGAGATCTCAGGGTCGGGTTACCAGGAAGGAGATGAACGAATTATACACTTTACCACTCCCTCATCAACCCTTGTGTGAAAGCTATTGGTTTTCCTGGTATTTTCCAATCCTTTAGAAGCTAGATCTTCCTTCTTAACTAAGGTAGAGAATAATGGGGAGAGGCAGAGATTCTCCTTACGTCCAAGCGGTGGGCAACTACTAATGATTTTTTCCCCTCAACCAGTAGTCCGGTTCAATTTAGTGGACAACTACTAATGATTTTTCCCCTCAATTCGTGGTGCGCTCATTCAACAATGGTACAAGGGAGAGAATCCTTACTTTCGGGTATGAATAAAGATGCATAAAGATATGAATAAAGTAGCAGAAAATGATTGAGAAATCGTAGCTATTTTAGGGAATATTTCTAATTCTGATACTTCACAAAGTTATCTGCGGAAGGTATCTCCATAAGACTGAGGAGGCAATAAGACTTAACCAAGATTATGAGACTTCAGATCTTTTTATCTCATTTGGTTTTGTGGTCCAACGATCAGAAATGGGTGAGCCAATGGGACAAGAGATATCAAAGAAATGACCAAGCCAACGGGATCAAAGATAGCAAAGAAATGACCGAGTCAATGGGACAAGAAGACACAATATGACCCATCTACATAGATATGCCCAGTCAACCGCAGAGACAATACCACTAGGGATTAATACCTAACTACAAAGAGGCACAAGTCACCCAGATAAACACAGACAAAACCGTCGAGTTAAGCTTCTTTCATTCCTCTTTAGCCCCGAAGGAAAGCTCGCACACATAGAGTGGGAGCCATTACCTTTTAACCCTGCACTCTTCCCCTATAGAGAGCAGCGACAAGACACCACTCTCTATAGGGATACATTCCCCTCTCTCTTCTATCACTTAGATTACCTAGAGTCTTACCCCTTATATAGGGTTGGAAATACTTACTTTTGCTTAGGTTCCGGAGACAACCTTGTTTATCCTTCTTTTCTCTTATATCCATCCATTTATATCCATCTCTACTAAAAGAATCTGAAATGTGCTCCTTCGCTCATCTGGCCACTCCGAATCAACAGAGGGTTATGCTTTAGCAACCAATGTTGCTATTATAGATGTAATTATGCATTTCTTTTCTTTCTATTTCATTCTCATTCTCATTCTTGACGTTATGTCTTACGTTTAGGTAAGTGAACTATATTTCTTCCCCTCAAACTGTATCAATATGTTACGCCTTATGTTACGATACGATGAATCAAAGTGCAATACAAGCCATGCATGGAAGAACCCACCCCTAGCCAGCAAGGTAGGTCTAGTATGTACACTCTAACTTGTTGACTAAGGGAAGGTATAGTCAAGTGTAGAAATCGTATTATTACTTTTCCTTATTTCCTTTCCCCCTCAATCGAACGTTACAAGGAAGGGTTGGGAGAAACAAACCCTACCTTCCCACCCATAGGGTCACCCTAGTTGCTAAGGTAAGGGATTCAAGGGAAGGGCAGGACTGCGGGCATAATGGGCATATAATCAATCGAGGGTTATTGATCATTCCCAAACTAGGAGACAGGTGGTAGGCTCATCATCCATCACCAAAACCTGGATTTATATTCAACGCAATGCACCAAGACTGCTTTGCTCTGTGTTCACCCCACCCCCACCCCCCTTGGGGGGGGACTAATTCATATGTGAACCCCACTAACTAACCCCCCCACCCCACGACCTCATGCAGGAAGTGTATCAAAATGATTTCCATGGACTCATGTTGTTGAACCCATAACTCTATGTCTTCATGCTGCAATTTACCAATGCATATCCCACCACGTCCTCATGATGGAAGTGAATAATCCATAACTCTACGGACTAAAGCAAGCGTACCGATGCATATCCAACGAACTCAAGGAAACAAGTGAGTATCTAACGTTAGCAATCAATTCAAAAATGCATGTATGATGGTGCTTATGTTTATATGTAGTAATTGGATCACAAAAGGAGGGAGTGTTGTTCAACTAGGTTGTGCAATGGCAAATAGAAGGTGTAAAGGCGGGATAATTAATGTGGCATGTCAGATAGCACTGGATGGATCGTGTATAGAGATATCACATTTTAGAATTAATAATACACGTATATAGAGCGATTGGACTGCATTGCTACAACGAATAGAGTAGCAGTGGAGTGGGTTAGTAGTACATAGATCAAAGGTAGGTAATTAAGCATTTATTGGATAGGCTTGTAATAATGGCGTCATTGGATAGGTTATGCGTACAACTACTAATACATCGTAGATAGAGTTTGACTAGGTTGGGCTGTAGTGATTAGAGCGACTATAACGATGTAGCAACAATGACGACATAATGATCGGCATGACAATAGAGCGATAGGTAACTCGTATAGTTGTTTAGCATGGATCGAACATAGTACAAATGTACTACCGTGAAATGGTTCACATACATATGGATGATAAAAAGTCATTTCGAAAGCCAAAAGAAATAAATGTGGGAAAGCCCATAGCTTAACTACAAGTAGTAGAGTATATAATAGCAGCTACAAGGTAGGACTAGCCAGGATCAGTAACCCAAAGAAAGAAGGATAGATAATGATACCAACCATAAGAGTATATCTAACCATCAACAAAACTTATGTAACGCCAGTGCAAGTCACCGGACAACAGAAAACTTGGAAACATGCATAGGAAAATAGGCAATAAGCAGGGTTGGCTCGAAGATCAATATCGACTACTTACCTTGACTACAACCGTCTTGGCTTGCATCGATAGAGCTACAGTCCATGGAATCAGAATCAAGGGCTTGATCTACTTTGATAGCAGAGGCGAGGGGTTGGAATTTCAATTGTGAAATCAGGCTGGATTAGTGGCTGGCCCATAGTGAGTGGTTGGAGATCGAGAGCTTGTTGACTTTTTATTAAGTCTCTTTTTAAGATCGAGATTGAGTTTAAGTTTCAAAGTTTCTAGAGCCAGAGTCATCAAATAATCCACCTGGGACATCACCCGCAAAGGATAGAGTAGCGATGGAAGCAGCTTAAGATCCATAATCAATTTACTTCTGATTCAGTCAAGTTTACCCAATATCTGTATTTTACCCAGTGTTGGTCCCTACATCAGTGTGGATAAAAAATCCACGTGTTAGACCTTCACTCGATTCGAGATTCCGCCCAGGACCAAGACCAAAGGAACACCTTTGATCGGTAAATCACACATCAGAAATTTCAGCACCATTGGTTTTAGCAGCACCAAAGCTCACAACATTCCTTCCAATCCTGGTTGATAAACCATTTGCCTGATAAGAAGTGGTTCCAGAGAAAAGAGTACCAATTGTAGCTCGAGATCCTGTTCCATCATCTTAGCCCGCATCTTCGCCATTTTAGCCTGCAACATCTTCTCCATTTCTAGATCCAGAGCTAACGAAAATTTCCAGGGTTGAACCATAATATGTGGAAAAGGTTGTTTACCTCATCGATAAGCCAGGGAATTGTTAACTGGTTGATTCACCATCATCAGAAGAAACATAGCAAATCCCATTTTGAGAGTTATAGCATGTTGTTCCTTCCCCTCACTACGTCAAGAAGAATCTAGGAGGGAGGTACTTTTGACGTTTAGTTGCTTCCTATAGATAGATAGAAGTTGTGTAGATCCATACGTGCACAACAGGGGAAACATAAAGGCAGTCAGACAAGAGGGTCATAAGGTTGAGGCACATACCAGGGTCAGTAAGTAGAGTGGAAGGAATCATCGGGGTAGGGAACAATGCCCGAAGCAAGAGTGAGTTCTGGGAAGCTCTCTATACATATAGCATTTGGACAGACCTTGATCCATCCACTTAACTCCCAGTCCAATGAGAAAGAAAATGTGTGACGCCAGACCATAATGAAACACAAGGAATGGGCCATAGAGAATGAGAATATGCAAGTGGAGCTGAAAAAGTAAAGAATGTGTTGTTGCAGGGTCTTTTTATTTCTCTGTTACCATTGCCTTAGCTACTAGTAGTGCCTCTGCTCATTCTCTAGCGACCTATACCTCTGCTTATTTTACTTGGTACATGGATGTTGTCATGGCTTGAACTTCAATCGACTAGATCTTAAACTAGGACTAGATCTTAAACTAGCACTGATGCTGGCTCTAAAATGAGAGGATCTGATTCTGCAGGATCAAATTGAATGAACCGATGGGTAAAATTTTGTTATCTTTAGGCTATCTCTTTGCCCCTGCTACCTCTGTCACTTTAGATGATGCTACTATTGGTGCCATTAATGGTGGGATTGGAAATGGGCGAGGTGATGTGAGGCAAATGCTTACCTTATTCCATCAGAATTGCAATTACCTATTATTTACCCTTGTTGCTCCTTCGATTGAGGTGAAGTGGAGATAACACGAATCAAATCTTACCTTTATATCATTTGATAAGGGGCCAGGGTTTCGACATAATACTTAGGATCATATTCCTATCATGACGGGATATGTGATCAAGAAGTGTAAATGCTAGGATCGAATCCAATAAATCTGAGCAGACAGAAGCCTAAACAGTTCGAATTCATGAAATGTCGCCCAATCAATCCAATCCCATCACAAGACCGACTGATCTTGATCTAAGAAAGTATTTGGATTTGGATCTAGGTGAGATAATGGCTCTAGAATAGGCTAGGCTACTTAGTTTGTTCCTAGCGGTGAAACAACTAGTGATGTTTTCTATGTTGTTGTTGCTTTCTCTACCCTGCTTATGGGTAAACAACCAGTTCTGCCTCTCTTTATGCTACATCCGCTCTAGTTCCCACTGCTACCTTCTCCTCCACTAGTGATGATGAGGGTGCTTACCGTGACTTTGCTACTGATGCACGGTCAAACTCTATGGATTATGACTCAATTCATTATGATAGTTCTCTTACTAGTTCCGCAACAAGCATTGTAATTGGTTCGTAAACTTTCTAAATTGGTTCTTTTGGTTCTGAATCAAGAGAATCTGCACTCGCCTCTGCCCTCGTTATTTTATCTGCATCTGCATCTGCTGTTGGTGTTACTGCTTTAACAGATTCTACTGGTTCAAAGGAACTCCACATGCGATTAGAGACAAGTAGTTGTTGTTTTAGTCTTGGCCATGGTATATTGTTCACATAATGAACACGACGGCACGAAAGTCAATTAATAAAGCATGAGACTTCGAAAGATCAATTGAGCATGCACAATGCCTTTGAGAATAAAGAACTATGTAGAATATGTGCGGAGGAGAGAGCTCAGTCAAAACAACAATAGGAGAGCCACTACCCAACATTGACCTAACAACTTATCTACCACCACCTCACTAAACATCCATTCCGTGATAACCAACAATAGAGACAGAAGCACCAATGGTATCAGTAGTAGAGGCAAAGAAAACAACAGAAAAGGCAAAGGCCATAGAGGCAAAGGCATCAAAGCCAAAAGCGGGGGTTACAATGGAAATTTGAGCCGCAGTGTAATATATACGTATATAAAAGAAAAGGAAGGACCTGTGAATGTGCCCATTTCCTCACCATCGTCTCATCCAACATCCCTTCCGGGTCAAGAACCATTAAAAGGACGGGGTGGTTAAACTGAGTTCTGACAGTTCACTAAGGAGGTCTAGTGTTGAAGGTTGAGAGAACCATGTTGATCGCGGCGGTAGATATTTCATAACGAGTGTTTGTTCCCCCACTATTGGCTGAGGTAGAGTCAACTACCCACCCTCACATGTGAGAAGAAAGTATAGCTAGTAATTCAAGTGATGAAGGAGTATGATCTGGGTTGAACAATAGCATAACCCGTGCTAATTAGTGATTTATCGATCGAGTAAAGCATCGAATGAAACTACTTATCTCACCCCAATAAAGTATAGTGATCCAAGTGCTAATGATTGAACGAGTATTATCTGCTTAATTCCTTGAGCTAGTGATTCTAGTGATTCAAAAATATGACCTCCTTGATTCACAAGGATAACCCCCTAGTTAATGATTTCTCGATCAAGAATCTATTTATTAATTACACATTTATGGATGAGTCGCCTCCCTCTTCTATTTGATAACCCACCTCTCTCATATTAAGGTCGAAAGCACACAAAAAGGGTGGGAAAAATGAATGAAAAAATACAGTTCAAATGCATGATGTGGTTGGCCTCACAAATGAAAGCAAAGGATTTCATGCTCATGGGTCTATTACAACCCCCCTGTCACCTTCTATTCTGTCATTTCTCCCATGTCACTAATTTATGTCATGATACTATTTCTCTTATGTTTCTAATATGTTTCACTAAAATAATTATATCAAATACGGGAAACATGGATGGGGGGTACGATAGGTGAAACATGGGTGGGGTGGGTACGATAGGAGACATGGAAGGGTATAGAGAGAAGCTCTTGATCGAGAAGTAATCAATCAATCTTTTAGTCAGTCAGGTAGGTCACAAGGGCGAAGGCAGTTTGCAAGGTCTAGATCAACGGTAAGTAAGGCGAGATCAGGTAGGCAAATCAGATGGACGCAAATCGTTGAATGATGAGTCTAGATGTCATTTTGGGGGATGCGTATTGAACGAAATGCATGGATGGCATGATGCGGGGCATGGATGGCGTGGATGCATGAAGATGAGACTAAAAGAGCTTATGGCGTGTCAGGCGTGTCTGCTGATATGTGGGAATAGCAGTGATGCAGGCTAATTGGAAATTATGTTGTCCTGTAGAGCAATCAGGTATAGCAATCGGTATAGAGGTAGAGCTGTCATAGTATAGTTATTGGTATTGTTCTCGGGCTATAGTGTTGTAGAATTAATTTCTGTTTGTGAGCAACCAATACACAGTTATTGTGGTATTTTCGTGGTTAATGGCCCCACGTTCCTTCTCTGTTATCCATCAATAGAAAGAATCAATCACTATTGAGCCTCACAGCCATGTAGCGCCTCAACAGCCTTGTAGCACCTCAACGATTTTCCCCTCAATACAAACTAACCAATCTAATACCAAGAGAATTATTGGGAGTCAATTCTCAGGTGCCAATTAGCGTTAAAGAGCATGTATATCAGGGCTAGATGTAGGCAAGAGCCCCAAGTATATCCAACCATGAGGGCGAATCATGCGGGCAGATCCGGCTTGGCACCATGATGGGATATAAAGCATAGATCTATATCCCAGGGCTAGGTGCAGTCAATTTACTCTTTATAAGGGCAAGGTGAAGGGTAGGTTAGAACCAAATGAAGGTACAATGGATCAGTGGAGATAGAACTTAGACATCCATTAACAAAGGGAAGGCATTGCCTCTTTGCCGAAAGCATTTATTAAGGACAAAACGCCAAAACTAGCTCTTTGAGGAAGGATGGTAAATGAACCGGTCATCCAGGCTATTCAATTGATTAGCCCAACCAAATCTCCCAGGAAACAAGGCAAGAATCTAAGCCCAGTATCCCAACCGAGCATTCCAACTGAGCATCCCAACCTAGTAAGTCCACCCCGGTATCCCAGTCGAGTAGCCCAATTGAGTATCCAAGTTGAGCCTGATTGACTACTAGTTAGAGCATGAAGAGTGTAATATAAATAAGTATTTTCAGATTACTTCATATTGATACAGGTTGTAAGCGGCTCAACAAATTATCACATTATGTTAGAATTGAGAGGGTTACTTAATAATTGTGTTTCTAACGCCACTTCCTAGAAACATGATTTTTCGAAAGGTAAAACCACCACATTTTTCTTTCCAGAAACACTCTTTCCCCTCACCCTCATACCTTAGATGAGCCCTCTGGGCCTCTATAGAACCATCACAGTTCATAACTCAGAAACATGATTGTTCCTCGTCGGAGAAAAGGTGGTAAATCAATCGGAAAGGAGGTTGGGTCGATAGCTTGCAACAAAAGGTGTCCCCCCAATAAGTAATTTATGGTCAAATAAATTACCTGAAATGACTAATCAATGGTCAAAATGTTAAATATACACTATCAGCAGGCAACAAGTTATTCGATTGTAAGTTCATTTCAATAAGCAGTCCTCTAACAACAAGTCCTTCAACGGTCCTACTCTAACAAGGATCGACCTGTAACTAAAAGATTCATTTGTTTGAGCACTCAAGGTGAGGGTTTCCTTCTGTACAGGCATGCAAATGACCAAAAGAGAGGGTCCTGACTCAAAGATGTGTTTGTTTTTGGCAGGATGGTGCTTGAATGGTGAGAAAAGGAACATGAATAAGTTGATGTCGTTGTAGATCAAGATCTAAGGGGCCAAATGGCCTTAAAGCGATGTGGTTTATACAAGTTTTGGGCACTTAGAGGAATGAGAGCCCATGTGAGGTTGTTGGAGATGTTGGTGGGTTACTGCGACCTGATAGCGAGAGCTTCAATATCGATGCGCAACCATTGAGAATTGAAGTGGAGGACATCTATTTGCCAACCGGTTTATCACGTCGGGGGGAGGTTGTGAACTTCAAATCACAGAGGGCAGAAAGTGGGATGAAGATAGAAGAATATATCAATGCCCATTATGTAGCTAGGACACCTAAGGTAGGGATTCAAGTCCCCATCCGGACAACAAAAAACCTTAGTTTTAAAACCATTGTCCTAGTTTTGACCAGGATCACAGGTTCGACCTCGTTGCACCAGGCATCGAGGCCGCTCATGTTTTATGCAGTGCAGTGTGCGAGACCCGCAATGTACGATTGGTGTACCTCACTACTGTCCAATATGAAGAGCCAATTGACTGAGTTTAAATAGGGGGGTAAAAGGAATTTTGGGTTTGCCTCCATCTTGTGCAGTTTCTTTTTCGAGTGGGTTCCAGGCTTGGGACCTAGAGTTGAGATTCTCCCGATAGGACCTCTCGATCCAACCATAGAACGGTGGACCGAGGTGATGAGGCAACAGGGAGGAGGTAGGGTGCTGACACCCTACAACGAGAACTTTTTCTATTGGTGGCGGCGACAGGTCATCGCTCTGGATGACTATCCCTATGAGGGGATCGACTTCAGAAGAGATCCAAACATGCAACTTCCACCAGGAGCTGCTTATGGTGACATAGGTATGTCAAAATGTTTTTACATATTTCATTTTTTTGTATTTTTGTATAATTATGACAAAAATATTTTTGGGTGGTGTTTAAGTATTGACTAGAAATTTGTATGTCGTAGATGTGGGTCCATGACCGCTAGAGGGTTTCCCTTGTCTTCGACGGGGGAACCGAGGAGACGAAGCGACGGGAGGAGAAGCTGAGAGGGTGCTACAAAATGTGCAAGGAAACATGTCACGTCTGACACAAGGATACCCATGTGAGATATCATCGTGTAAAAGTTCTATAACGACGCTATATTCGGCCACATTATTCGCGGATGGCCCTAGGCATATTCCTCCTGAAGACACCAGTAGACCCTCAGGTGAATAAATTACCCAAGCGGGGGAAGCCAAGTTCCGTGTGTGACGACTGGCCCCGTCTGCGAATCCTAAGTATACCGACGACTTCGTTAACATCTGTCAACCAAGTGAAAACTCAATAAGCGACCCAAAGACGAAAAAGAAATAGATATATACACTAAATTACATTAGTATACAAAGAGTTTCGCCTAAGCCTGGGGCTCAAGCGTAGTATCTTTTCAAGTAGAGTCCATTTCTGGGCTCGACCAACTTATTCCCTTCAAAATCTTCTAACTCATAGGCTCATTTTTCTAGCACACGTCGCATGATGTAAGGACCGTGCCACATGGGTTTAAACTTGCCTGCCCCCAACGATTCTTTGGCTTGATCATACAAGAGGACCAAGTCACCCTCAACGTATAATCGAGGACAAACAGATTTATCGTACTGGACCTTGACAAGTCGTTTGTTCGCCTTGATAGTCGTAAAGGCATCTTGAGACTGCTCATGAAGAATCTCTAGGTATACAAGGCGTCATTCAAGATCGGAAGTGTCAGGTAGGAGCGCGACTGCCAACTTAAGAGAAGGGATTTCACATTCAATGGGTAATATCGACTCCACACCATGTACTAATTGGAAAGGCGAAAAACCGGTGGCAATCTTGATCGAGGTTCGGTATGCCCAGAGTGCAGGATATAGCATGATGTGCCAGTCAGACTTACTCTGACTGACGGGTTTTTTCAAAATGGTCTTGAGAGACTTGTTGATGGCCTCTACTTTCCCATTTTCCTAGGGATAATAAAGAGAAGAGTGACCATGTTTAAACCCCAATTTAGCGGCTAGTTCTTCCATCATCTCATTGTGAAAGTGACTGCCATGGTCAGTGACCATCTCACTCGGGATACTGAACCAGGCGATAATCTGATTGAATACAAAGAAGGTTGAAGTCTTCCCATCGGATTTAACTACATGCATGGACTCGATCCACTTAGTAAAGTAGTCGATGACCACGATAATGTGTTGATGCCCCCCATCCGAAGTTGGGTTGCAATTAACAAAGTCCACCGGCTCACAAATTGTTTTGGGCTGTCGCAAGCCTAGATAGATGACTGCCACAAGACCCACTGTGGCAATCATTTAGAATAGACTCAGCTTCTTCATGAGCTAAGCAACGATGCAAGATATCATCTATTCCTCAGCAATATGTGTCACCGAAGATAGTATATTTCTTAGCTTGATACCTTATACGTCATCGATCATCCTGTGAGAGATGTTGAGGAAACTTCAAAGTCTGAAGATAGAGAACAATGTCTCCATACCAAGGGTCAGACAATGAGACAAGAAAAATGTGCTCATCTGCAAACGAATCAACATGGATAACATTATCATATAATCATGGAAAATCAGATATCAACTCTGCAAAGACTAAGGATTTCTTGGATTTCGCGGAAGCAAAATCAAGATCAAACTCCTGTAAAATGACAATCCATTTATTATATTTCCCCCCTATGATATGTCGAGTGAGGACATATTGAAATGGATTGACATCAGCAACCACCGTAGTCTTGCAAAGTAATATATATTGACGCAAACACTGGACTATGTGAACGGTAGCCAAAGCTAGCTTTTTGACGTGGGTGTAATTGAGTTCAGGACCGAGTAAAGTTCAACTAAGATAGTAAATGACGTGTTCATGAAGCCCGTCATCCTCTGGAACTAGAACCATACCAATCATATCCTCGGACATGGAAATATAAAGTAAGTAATCTCTATTGTAGTCGAGAGGCTTCAACGGAGCCGCTGACACCAAAGCTTTCTTCAAAGCATTGAAGGACTCTTGGGCTCACTCATCCCAAATAAAAGGGGTGTCCTTCTTCAAAAGACGAAACCTTTAGTGATAGTAGCATAGTTCACTATAAACCTACGAAGAAAGTTAGATTTCCCATGTAGACCCTGAAGTTGTCTAATCGTGCACGGGGGAGTCAACCGAAGTATTGCTTCAACCTTGAGCAGATCTACCATGATCCCAGTCTAAAAAACTAGAAAACCTAAAAGACGACCAGACTTAACGCAAAAGATGCATTTGTGAGGGTTTAACCAGATCCTATAGTAACGACATCTTTCGAAAACAAGTCGAAGGTGAGTAATGTGAACCACTCTCTTGCGAGAGTGAGCAGCAAGATCATCAAGGTAAGCTTCAACTATGTGCTTAAGATCATGAAACGCAAAAGTCATGGCACATTGAAAGGTTGCTCTGACATTTTAAAGGCCTAAAGGCATCTTCTGATATGCAAAAGTTTCCCGTCGTCTTGTGTTGATCCTCGGGTTTAATTGGAATTTAATTATATCCTGAAAATTTGTCCATAAAAGAAAATACTTCACTTCTGGCACACTCGTCGAGAATCTAACCGATGAAAGGTGTGGGGGAGTTGTCTTTCAGATAGGCCTTGTTCAGGTCACAGAAATCCATACATACACGGATGGTTCTTTGCTTCTTATCTACAGGAACGGGGTTGGATACCCATTCTGTTAAAGGAACCAGATAGATGAAGCCAACGTTAAGTAGCTTCTCCACCTTTGCTTTAATAGCAGGGGCCTTTCGAGGGTTGACAACTCTAAGACGTTGTCAAATAGGTTTAACATCCGAATAAGTTTTAATTTTGTGTTCGACAATACGAGGGTCGATCCCTAGCATCTCTTCATAGGACCAAGCAAACATGTCAAGGAATTCCTTGAAGAGCTTGGTGTAGATCAAGATTTCTTCTGGCGAACAATCCGCACCGATATTTACATTTTCAACTTTACCAAGGGTATGAGAGATGTCGATCTGGATGGTAGGAGAGATACTCGCATTGTTTCCTTTGGCATAAATGTCGTGCGTATCAAGTGGAACTACGATATGACTGACTACCTCACTCAAAGTAGATCGAAAGTCGTCTTGTTCAATTCTTTCAAGTTCGGGGAGAAAATAAGAACAATGATGCATATCATCCCAAGGTTTGTCAGAACCATTCATGGCTTCGATGATGGCTTCATTCGAAGGCAAAGTCTCATTGAGGAAATCATGTGAACAAGACAACGAGGTGGCCCACATGAGCCTAGACACGAGATCCCCCTCATCCATTGATGAGGGAATAGGATCGGGATCGACGGAAGAGTCGAGAACAACTTGATACACAATCTCTACTGCCAATAGTGGCATGGCCATCCTAGCATGCGACTGTCCTTCATGAGACAAAGTCAGGGAAGGTAGGGTCCACGGATCATCAAAATAGGATGTGCGAAAAGGAATGGACCTCCCAGTCGAGACGAGCCTACTGGACATGGCGAAAAATTGATGGTTCGGTGTCGAGAAGTTGAAAGTACCCATAATGGAAGAATATATTCCAACACTGACATTCTCGGTTGTCGACCGTGAATTGTCAATCATAGGGATCCACTATCCAAGAGATGCATTAGAACTAGGGTACACAAAGGATAATTGATCGATCGTCAAAATCTTCCCTTCATGAGGAAAACAAAGAGTGCAGAAAATGACGAATGAGAAAAACAAAGAGTGCAGAAAACGACGAATGAGAAAAACAACGATCATAGCATAAGCCCAATTGCGGGCTAGTAAGAGGTTATAATTAAAAGGCGCATCTACTACCTCTACTTCCACCTCTATCGTCTTCCCACCTAACCGCACCGGAAAGGAAGGGAGAATATTGTGAGGGCGGAAGGAATGACCGTCGAAAGCAATCTCGATGACTTGGAAAGGGCTGGAGAACCGAGAGATTTACAACAAACCCGGGACATCACACATGTAGCAGCGCCTTCATCAACAACTGCATGTTTGATGGTATACTTTGAATACTACACATGGATTTGGAAAGCCACGTGGTAAGGCAAGCGAGGCTTAACATCTGTGACATCAAACTTGATAAGCTTTAAGCCACTGGGTTCTAGAGCTCCTAGAGTAGAGAGTAAGGAATTCCTCTATGAAGGACATGTCTGGAGTACCTCCAAAGCCGACATAGCACAAGGGGTTTGGCCCAGGTCCTCAACAATAGAGTAGTTATGGGCGGCTCTAGCATTTGGATTATGGGTAGAGCGCTTGAGTACTCCTTTCAGAATACGAGGTCGTGGCTCTGGTTTCTCAATCTGTAAAGTTGTCTCCGGGGGAGGAGGAGGAGATTATAGACTAGGAATAGTTTGTTTAGAACTATAGTCTTGAGATCAAGAGGCTACATCAATTTTTGCATCGACCATATTGATACATAAACGGTTGCCATCTTGCGATTGCTGGTTTTGACTTCCACCAACCGCATTTCCGGCGTTAAGTGCTCGATTTTAAGTGTTGATTATGTGGGAATGGATTCGTCAGCATGATGGGCGATTGAGCTAAAAGCCTCACAACTTCCGCAAGTTTGGGGCACAAATTTGTAAGGTGATCATCTGTGCAAAGCTTACAGGGAAACTTCACCATACATTTTTCTCTTTTTCCCTCTCCAACACTACTACCCGTCTTCTCATTATTGTCCTTAGATTTATTACCATTTTTTCCACCGTTACGGTTATTACGTCCTTTTTTCTTATTCCCTCTTGGTGGCTGGCTACCTTTCGGGTTGGTCGACGATTGCACTGAATGTACATCCACCGACTGAGTGGGATTGGAAGACAAAGACGAGGTTGGTCCTCCTACAGACTGGTTTAAAGACAACTCTTTTAACTGGTTCGTCACTGAGTCTGTGGACTTTACATTGGCAGAACCTACAATTCCATCGGCATGAGGTCTGGGCTTTTGTCTAGGGTCGTAAGTAGACCGTGGTGCATCATGAAGCAGGTGGTATAGCATCCTAGACTGAGCATATATTAAATCTAATTGTTGGTCACTAAATATAGCCCCTTACTCAGTGGTAACCCCGGAAGTAGCAACGTCCTTCGAGATAGGAGCGTGTAAGGACTTAAGAAACCTTTCTAAAAGAAAGGTCGAGGGTATAGGGGTCTGAATCAACCTATTACATCTACGCCACTCCTGGATATGGTCCGAGATATGAGTGGTGATGTCCTGGCGTAAAGTAGACAACAACTCTAAACCAGCATCATAACGAATGGGAAATTGGAAGTGGTTAAAAAAGACCATCACCAACTGACTAAAAGTCCCATATGCCCCTCTTAGTATCTCAATATACCATTTCATAGCAACTCCGATAAGGGTGCGTTGAAATAATCTCAAACAAACATAATTGTCATTAAGGGAGTTTGATGAGCACCAAAGGTGAAAATTAGTAACGTGATCACCAAGGTCCTCTCCATTCTTACCCTCAAACTTTGGGATGCTTAAAGGAAGTTTGGTGGGGACCGGGGGCCATGTAGGATCGTGACTCACATGGTCATTCATTAACTTAGACAAATCTGGCATATTAAGTGTCGCCAGAAAAGGGAGACGAGGTTGTGACATCTAGCCCCAACCTCCTGGGAAAGATTGTGCTTGCGAATTCGAAGGCCATCTAGGGTTCTGGTAAACACCATGGCCCTGTCCGACATTATAAGACCCTCCTCCGAGATGATTCATATAAGGTGGGTTGGGCATCATTCCAGTTGAAATGTTCTAGAAATTGTCCCCAACCGGATTAAATCCAGGTTGGGGGTTGCCCAAAGTGTGAAACTGGCCTCCCCCAGGTTGGAAACCGAAGGATAGAGGTGGATTCGACATACCAAGTGTATTGGTCGAAATCTGCACCGAGGAGGTAGGATTGTAGGACGGAACTTGAGTCGAAACTTGTCCGTTAGGTTGATTATTCCACCCAAAAGTAGGAGGATTGGACCCAGGGTTAAAAGCAGACATACCTCCCATATTAGGAGTCATTTGGGGGATTTGAGATCCACCAAATGAAAAAGGAGTGTACAAAGGTGTGCTGCCCCCAAGCCCAATGCTAGCATTGGGGCCAGCAACTGCTAGGATGGAGTTCGAAAATTGCGAGGTGAAATTAGACATACCATAAGAAAATGGACTAGAAGCCATAGGGATGGACTGAACATTGTAGCCTGGTGAGTGGCCAAGAGACCCAAAGGGGTTCGAGGCGGTAACATGAGCATTAACTATAGGTCGGGCCATAGTAATGATAGGTGTCTCTGGTACTACAACCATGGATATTGCAGGAGTCGAAGGGGTGCCATTAACTATAGTGGGTATGGGAGTCGAAGAGGTGACATGAACTACAGTGGGTATGGGAGTCGAAGGGCTCCCAGAATTCTGAAGGCCAGGTTCAGTGCTCATCCTTGTAGAATCACAAGTCTGAGTGGTGGATGTGTGTGTACCACGTGTAATGAATCTATGCCTTTTAGAATGTAAGGACACAAAATCCAGTGGTAACTGTAATAAGCGACGGGATCGGTGGGGCGGATGGTCTGACTCGATGATGACTTAAGACTCTAAAGATAAAAAATATATCCTAAGGCCAACTAGTAAGCAAAGAGCACACCAAAAGTCAAATGGCCAATATGCATGCAAACGGGCTAAAGTGGTTGAGTGGCCTCCCTCCCTAAAGAAGGTATGTCTCGTCCTAGAGGGACTTGAGACTCCCTACTAAAGATCGGAGGTAACAAAATCAGTTATAGGGGCCCTCGTGGGCTTAACAACTAGTCGGCTAGACCTCCCCGGAGAGGTAATCCTCCATAAAGGTTGTGTGCTGTTCGACCCCTATCTGACCCAGGGTACCTGCAGAATAACCCCTGCAAGTAACCTATGAGATACCTAAGTCAAGCAACTAATAAACCACTGTATAACCGATGCACAGGCGAGCAGTCGTATGTCCGGATCACCGTATGGGAAGGGTAGCAAAGCCTGAAACCTTGAAAGTACCACCTCTCACGGAGGTATGGGCATTAACAAGATCCCCAAATACGAATAAATCCACATAAATATCTCTGACGCTAGGTGAGTATCCGAGGGATATCCCTTCAACCAACTTCGCGCGACCTCGTGATTAACTCCGGTGTGAGAGGAGCCTCCTGATCTTACCAATTATACAATGGATTTCTCCACTCCTTGACTCAGACACATATGTTGATTTAATTGTCTTGGAGAAGTTTACTCACAAAATCCTATTCCAAGGCACTAAATCCTAGACTAGTTTGTGCACCCTAGAAAATAAAACCGTTCTTAATAAATTTTAAATTATAGCGTTGATTTTATGGTCGTGATTACTCAAAAAGATATATGGTAATGAAACCAATGGTGTTATGACTGTGCAAGAAAGCAAATATGAAGATAATGCAAAGTCCTAACTTTAACTTTTGATGAATGATATGCTCCTAAAAAACGATGCAATTTCCAAATTCAAATCTA
>JZKD02S1708913.1:86328-106019 GCA_000966675.3 Picea glauca
TGATTACAAATGCCCCTTAGAGCCCACAACTGGAGAGGAGCATGCTCTAATACCACTGTAAAATTCCCTTCTTGGAACTTTACGAAATTCCCATCAAAATTTTAAAGTTTTTTTAAGTTTTGTCTCTGAGGTATTTTGTCAAACAGTTTGGGAGAAAACTTCCAATAAGCAGAAATAAAATTATGACATTCACAAGGTTAGATAAACCCAAAATCATTGCTTCATTTTATTTATCATCTAGAGAAAACATGTAACAATACATAATTGATATAGCATGCAATTTAATAGTATGGTGCAACGAATAACTTCAATAAATGCATATAATTTTTCTGCAGCAAAGATAAGAGGAACCTGGCCCAATAATTGGAGAGTGTGGTAGCTATATTAAGGGTGGCTCTCAGCTTGAGCTTGCAATAGTATGACACTCAGAAATGATGGAACAGGCCTGTGTGAACTGGAAAGTTGCACCCAACAATAGTATGACACTCAGAAATGATGGAACACCACTTCAACGAATACATGGAGTGCCCAACAATCAAGGAATGTGCCTAGAATTGATACAATATGCCCAACAATCAACAAACCCTTCCCTTTAGCGCATATCAGTCTCATAATATGGAAACAATCGACCTCCAATTAGAAATATAGCTTAACATCAAGTAAACTCAGTCCTCCCCACACAAATCGCCCTTCACTCTGTAATAAATTGCCTCCTTGTTGAAGTATGATGCCCACAGAGGCTGCCACGATTTTCCCTATATAAACTCTCCCTTCAAAGGCAAACTCAGCCTCTCCCAGTATTCAATTATGAGGACAGTAAAGAGCTCAACCTCTCCCTCTTTACTCGGTTCTATGGCAGCAAAACAATCTTCCCTAAGTCGCATTTCCCCATAGACTCATCCTCCTTGTCCAATCAACTTCTACACAATAAAAGCTTGATGTTGAATGAATAATATTGATCCAATGAATGTAATGAAGAAATTTGCAGTGACCCCTTCCTCATATCTAATTAGGGTGTATGGTTCCAACACCAAAACCAGTAAAGGCTCAAGGGTTTCCAAAACCTTAGTCTCTTCTTCAAGAGATCTCCAAAATTTGATTTCCAAAATGAGTGAGTGTAAGAATGAGGGGTGCCTGCTCTTTTCCCCTCTTCTATCTCTTCATTGAATTAATTCCCGCTCACTTTGCTTTTTAATTTTCATTAAAGTCACTTTATGCTTGCACACTTTGTAATTTTTAAGTGACTTTATTTTGCCTAAGACTGATGTCTCCCTTTTTCCCCTTTTCACATTATAAAGTCATTTCCAAGGCAAAAGTTTAGTTCCCTAGGTAACTTTTCTGACTTAGCCTACGAGAACCAATTTAGGCTAGCAGAACCATTCCTTATGCTTCCTAGGCCAACGGGGACGTTACAGGTCTTGAACTTTTATACACCATTTATGATAAAGAGATGTTATTCATCATGCATGCATTGGCTAAATTCAAACAATACTTAGTTGGGGCCAAATTTGTTGTGAGGACAGATCACAATAGCCTCAAGTACTTTTTGGATCAAAAGGACCTAAATGAAAGACAACATAAATGGTTTAGAAAGATCCAAGCCTATGACTTTGACATTGAATTTGTCAAAGGGAAAAATAATGTGGTGGCAGATGCCTTATCTAGAAGACCTTTAGTCTATGCCATGGCAGATATTTCAGTTGATTGGAAGGCGCATCTTTTGGTGGAATACTAAAAAAACATGTTTGCTTGTGAATTGATGGAGGGGTAGGTACAGGATGATAACTTCAGGATTGTGGATGACATCATATACCATAAGGGTCGAATCTTCTTGGTATCCAAGTCAACATTCAAAACAAGAGTATTACAGACATGTCATGATTCACCATTGGTAGGGCATCAGGGGTTTGTCAAAACGTACCGAAAAATAAAGGGAGAGATTCACATGGAAGGGCATGAAAGAGGATGTGATGCGCCATATCAAGAAATTATCCACTTGTCATGAGAACAAGGCTGAACACACTCATCCAGTAGGTTTATTGCAAGAACTCCCTATTCCAGGGCATAAATGGGAACGTATATCAATGGATTTCATCACGGGATTGACCAAGGTCTAGGGTAAGGATTGCATATTTGTGGTTGTGGATAGATTAACAGAGTTTTCCCGTTTCTTCGCCATTTCCACAGATTACAGTGCTTCCCAGGTTGCAGATTTGTTCTTCTGAGAGATCTTCAGGTTGCATGTTTTACCCAAAACCATAGTGAGTGACAGGGACAACAGGTTCATGAGCACCTTTTGGCAGGAATTATTCAAGTTGGTAAGTATGGCCTTGACCCCCAGTACTAGCTATCACCCCCAAAATGATGGCCAAACTGAGATAGTCAAAAAGTGGGTTGAAGGATACCTTCAAAATTATGTTTCAGGGAAACGAAAGGAATGGGTTAAGTGGCTGCATTTAGGTGAGTATTGTTACAATACCACCTACCACATGTCTATTGGTATGTCACCTTTCAGGGCCTTGTACAACTGTGATCCACTCACCTTTTTGGATATTGTCTTCGGTGAGAGTAGAGCTCCTATGGTTCAAGATTGGATCTAGGAGAGTCAGGATATACTCAAAGAGATTAAAGACCACTTGCAAAGGGCACATAATCATAAAAAGGTACAAGCAAATAAACAAAGAGTGGAGCACACATTTGAGGTTGGTGACCTGGTATACTTAAAGATCCAACCCTACAAACAAGCATCTATTAATAGGAGTGGCACAGAAAATATCCAACCTTGCTTCTTTGGGCCATACAAGGTGAAAATAAAGGTAGGGTTCGTGGCATATGAGCTTGATATACCACCAAGAAGCAAGATACACAATGTCTTTCATGTATCCTGTTTAAAAATATCCATAGGGAAACACATCATTCCTATTGAGGTACTACCTCCCTTGGATGAGGAGGGACAGTTGACACTGATACCGAAAGAAGTGTTAGAAGTAAGGGAGAAGAGGCCAAGGTAGAGGAACATCAAGGAATACTTGATCAAAAGGAATAACTTACCTATAGAAGATGTTACTTGGGAAAATGAATAGGTTCTTCAAAAGGCATGGTCAAAATTGCTTGTGGGAAAGCAATTTCCAATAGAGGAGACTGTAATGTCCCCACCTCTTGATAAGAGTTTGTGAGAGACTTAGTAGTCTAGTTGTACCCACTAGACTATAGTCTTATGTGTTATGGGGACTAAGAAACCCAAAGTACCCACCTAAGCACAATGTTATAATTTAAAGGTGACTTTGGGAGAGAAAAGGTAAAGTAAGTGGAGGAAAAGACCACATGAGGAAAAGAAAAGAGTTAACCCTAAGAGGTGGTCAACTAACTCAACAAATAAATAGATCAAGGGTATAAAAGGAAAATAAGTGTGCATCTCTCATTGTTTTGGATTATTGTTAATTTTGCAACTTGAGCTCTTGAGCACAAAGATGTTTTGAGGGTTTGGGATAACAAACCCTAGATATCATCTCGGTGGTGAAAGATCCCACCTATCTTGATTCAAGCTTGGTCACAGAGGTGCAAGATTCCTCCCCCATAATTCTACAACAACTACAGGTCATTCGGTCAATGAAGGAAGAGGTAATGCACAACTTTAGGGGGTTTCCAATAGGAGGGCGCACCAGTTGAAGAGGAACTGTTCGATTTGGATAGAGGAGAAGGTTTTGGGTCCCAAAACCTATTTGGATTTCATTGTAGAGACTAGGGCGCCCTTTCTAGCCTTTTTTGGAGGGGTTTTCTCTACTGGTTATTTTATTTGGATCTTGGCACGAGTTGGAGAGCAGGAGGGCGTACTGCAGAAAGAGGATCTACCCATTTGAGGGATCAGATCATCCTTAATCAAATTGAAACTCATCCAGGGGGTTTGTCTTGCCCCGATCTACTGCTCTAGTGATTTTGGTGGTATTTGGAGGTCTTTAGGAGGGAGGTCGAAATATTGGATAGCTACAACCAATAGGGAGGGCACAACACAACCAGGAAGATTAGATCCAGCTCATGAAGGGAAAGAAACTAATCTTATCCCTTTCTCTAGTTTATTGTGGTGCCTTTGGAGGATATTCTCTTTAGTTTTGGAGCTTGTTGGAGCAGTGATTATTCCATATTGATTATTCTTCTTGTATTCTTTGAGATCTGCAGATCTATTGTATCAAGATCACTATATTATCTAAATAAAGGTCATATTTGAAATTGTTGGCTCTATATTGTATTCATTGCTTGTATCTTATCATTTTATTGTGTTATATGCTCATATCTATATCACCATGCTACAATATTCTAAGAATAGACCCTCAATGCGCAACTTGATGAAGTAAACATGCATAACACATTGAAACAATAAACAACCAGTTAAACAATCCTTGATTCCGGGCAAAAAATAATCTTGGGAACATTACACCTAACTCCCCATTTATTCTCATAGAAGTATTGAGGGGTGAGGCATGGCTCGAGATTTCTTTTAAACCTTACCATGAGATGTATTTTCTAGCCTATCGAAATTGCCTATTTTTCTCATGATGAGATCCCAAAGCTAGTGGTGGACGGTTGCAGTATTACGATTCAATCATAAGCTTACATGTACTTGATTTTGACCTTGTAGCCTTGGTTATCTATTATTGGTAGCACCCATGGATGTTCTACTCATAATATTATTAAATCATTTTTGGGGATTAATGTTGTGAGTAGGTATTTGAAGCGTTGAAGACAAAAAATTGCAATCAAGCGGCTGAAAAACAATAAAAATAGGTAGACCAAGGAGAGGAGTGGAATTATCAAGAAGACGTAAACGTTAAAGGATAAAGATGTAAGTTAGGTAAGTAGAAAACTAGATTGGAAAGTTAAGAAGAAAATGAGATTGTAAGAATCAGAACTATCTATTTATGTTGATCTCTACACAGTAAAAGCTCACTACACCTACTGCAAAACCTCTTTTTGTTTAAAAGAAAGAACCTGATTTCTTGCGAAGCAGTATGAAACTCTTAGGACATTATTTCTCTCAGAGGATTCCCACAACCAATAGGGAAACTGGAAAAAGTTTGAATATGGAAGCCATAGTAGTTGAGAAAAACTCCAACCATTCTACTAAATCATGGCCTAACCGAGGGAAATTGATGTGGAAGCTCAATATGATAATGGATGTTATAAATGTTGAACTTGTGATTATAATGAGAGGGGGGGTGAATCAGTATAATATACCTTTTAATTTATTTCACCATTCATCAATCATTCATTAACTGAGAAACAATAATCACATATAAACTCAATCAGAAACATGGAAACCCAATCGGGAGAAAACCATAAAACTTATCTTTATAAATTCATGTAGGCACCAACCTACTGTTACAATATTTGTAGGAACCAACCTACTGGAGACACCAATCCCCTCACTTTAGCACCAACTCAACAACACATGTAGGCACCAACCTACTGCTACAATATTTTCAGGCACCAACCTACTGGAGACACCAATCCCCTCACCTAAGCACCAACTCAGTACAATATTGTGTAGGCACCAACCTACTAGAGACACCAATCTCCTCAAATGAGCACCAAATCAATAAGACCCGTATAGACACCAATCCAAGATCTACATACATAGAGTACTTTTGACTTGTCCTGCATGCTTCATACTTCAGACATAACTTCAAACCCTAGTCACATTTAGCCTTCATTCCCTAGCGATCCTCATAGCATCATTCTCAGAATATGATCCCATACTACAACATCACAATGTTAAAATAACACACTTTGCAGCATCACATACCTTTAGTCCTTCATAGCGCACCTTAAGAACAAGAAAATCCCAAGAAAACCCCTCAAACTTCTCTTACACACTTTTAGATCCCAAAAAGACGCCCCAACTCCTCTAACGCACCTTATATCTCTTCTATGCACCTTAGACTTGATCTCTTTCTTGGATTCTCTTCAAATGCACACATCTGTCCTGAATTTATAATATTTTTCTCCTCACTTTCAAAGCTGGCCTGTAAACATTGGCTGAGCCTACCTAAATTTTCTAGTTGGGTTGTTGGACAAAAAAATTCATATCTCCTCATTCCTACAAAGTTCGAGGGAATGCCACATACTGTTGGAAAGGTATCAGAATAAGATTTCCAACCATATAACCTATGCTCCCATTTAATCTAGGTATCTAGGGTAAAACTTCCTTCAACGATAGGGTATCCAAACTGAGCATACAAAATCCAAAAACAATATTTCCAACAATCTTCATCTTGAAATCTTTATCTTGAACATCCATAGTCTCCTCCTATCTTTGACATCAATGAAAACAATATTTCCAACACTAAATGCCATCAAATCACAATATTTTTGTGGCTGGATGGGCCAGTTGATGCAAAAGTGTTCTAAATGTCCTAAAATCACAAAATCTTTTGCAGTTGAAGACACCAAGTAACGTAGAAAATTACAATGCCTCATGGATGTTTTAAATGTTGTGAAATCACAAATTCTTTTGCAATTGCCTGACCAGATCCATAGAAACCACCACAGGTAGGTTCAACAAAGAGATTGGAAGGGAAGAATCTGGGAAGGTATATTGAGGAATTTAAACAAATGGTTCTATTGTGGTCGTGAAATGTCTGCTTGAATGGGCCTAGCAAGGACAGAGGAATTTTTGTGAAAAAATAGCCACAATATTGTCAAATCTGGATAGACAACAAAGGAGGCAGGGGACAAGTGAATAGATAGCGTGGTAGGCGGTATTGGTTGACATGTTTTTCCTAGTTGACAGGTTTTGGGCAAAAGCTATCCCTATATACATGTCTTTGCAATAAAAATGTAAATATGGTTATTATTTTAATTAAAAAGGAAATATTTATTTAAATAATGTATTAAAGTATTTGTTTAATAAATATTAAAAAAATGTTTTATTATTAATTTATGAAAACATTATTTAAATATAATATTTTTTAAATAAATATATTGTTTTTTTTACATTTTCATTAATTAAAATATTTATCTCTCATATGATTTTGACCACATATTAGTTCCTNATAAATATAATGTTTTTTTTTACATTTTCATTAATTAAAATATTTATCTCTCATATGATTTTGACCACATATTAGTTCCTATTTGACCAAAGATTTGTGTTTTTTTTTCAATGTTTTACTTTAAGTATTAGTTTTTTTTTCCTTTTTTTTTAATATTTAAAAACATTTATTTTGCATTTGATTGGCTAATATATTTGAGGTCTTATTGTATAATTGACAATGACGTTCTTGGGATTGATTTAATGTTTTAATGCTCATGTGTTTCAAACATTAATTTACATTTCCTTTAGTTGTAGAGCTGTGTCTGATTACATGAATTTTGTTTTTCACATATCCTTTCCTTCTCCTTGGAGTGACCCACATACCACACAAAACATAACTCTACATCATTTTCATGAGATATTCATACAACCTATAACAGTAGCTGAAATGATGGCCCTGGTCATCTTGAATAGAGGTACATAATTCTTTCTTAGTTGCTCATACACCATTGACAAACAACCATCCTTCAATCGCAATGAGTACACTAACTGCAAATCTTTTTTTATTTAAAAATTAAAGATTAAATTGTACTCATTATTAATACCCCTTAAACATGGACACAACGATATTGTTTCAAAAACTCATACTAAATAACTTGGCTTGCCTCTAAAAAAACTTCCATTTTCAAAGCATCAATTTATATTAATTTCTTGTGTGAGTCCCCTGCATCAGCATCAATGTTGAGAAAATATGTCATATCTACTATAACTCTTAAAACTTTTAATATAACAAATCTCACAACTCTTGCTCCAACTCTAATAGTGATACTAAATATGATTTGTTAAAATGTATGTTTTTATTAAATATATAACATGCGTCATGTCATCTATATCCATAATTATATATTATATAAAATTTATTATTATATAAATTATATTAGATGAAAGATTTATTATTATTATTATTATTGTATAAAAAATAGTCATTAAAATCAATGAAAAAAAATTATTATATAAAAATAAAAATCATTAGTAATTAAATATGACATGAGAAATATCAGTGTTATTTGTCATTGATTATGAATGGAGTGTCCACTTTTAAAATTTTAAAAATTCAAGCAACAAGATAAATATTTTTTACACAATTTATATCCAGAAAATTCAAGCAACAAAATAAATATCATTTAACAAATACTTTATAAAGTTCTAAACATGTATAAGTGTCAACTTCATTGATATATGTATTAAATTATAATTTTTAACCCAAATGATATCAAAGTAACATGGCTCTTGCTAAGGGTTGTCTTCCCACAAGTTTTGTTAATGGTCAACTAGCCCATGAATCTCTTAGCAAACACACTTTTTTGTGACAATTGTTATGTGAAATAATTAACCAACAAT
Source organism: Picea glauca (assembly GCA_000966675.3). Lineage (NCBI taxonomy): Eukaryota > Viridiplantae > Streptophyta > Pinopsida > Pinales > Pinaceae > Picea > Picea glauca. The sequence goes on from JZKD02S1708913.1 coordinate 94,760, forward strand.
GGAAGTTTTGGGTAATATTGTAAGCTTTAAACATGATCTACATTGTTTTTGTTTTTTAAACTATCATTTACTACATACTGCCAAGCATTTAAAACGTCTTTTAAAGGTGGCACCATTCAATCATGAGCTTCATGTAAGTAGTTCAAAAGAAAATCTCCTAGTGCTTATTTTCCAAGTTATCAACATAAACAATTCTTAATGGACATAAGTTATTAGGCTTGAGAAACATCCTAAAGATAATTAAGCAACTACATGATGACAATGAGAAGAGAAGAGTGACAAATCATCAAGAACAATGTGTTCTTTGTGGAAGAAAAATTACAATAATATCTTCTCATGCACATGAGTAAGCTTTTGATCATAAATGACATTGACTCCTCTATTTAGAGTAGGTGGAAGAGAAATTACAATAATATCTGCTCATGCACATGATTAAGCTTCTAATCATGAATGACATTAACTCCTCTATTTTGAGTAGGCTCTATTATCTGTTGTCACTCATTTCTCTCAGTTCAATAGTTTTCTTATTCATGGGATAAATTGATTGAAATATAGTATTCATCTCTACCTATGAGAAGTGGTAATACAAACCATTCTTTTTTACTAGATGCATGACAATAGTAACTTTGTTCTTGATATTATTGCTCTATACTTATCTACAATATGTTCTAAAAATGGTTGAGAATATGATTGTCATGAATACTACCCATATATGGAAAAACCTTTAGAGTAGTCAATGAGACATCATAAACAGTTCTTGCAATAATAATGTTTATTTTGATGTTCATTCCAAATCCTAATTGGCAATATGATATTTTCTTTAGTTGGTATTGGAAATTATAAAATTCATCATATTAGAGTTTCATCTTCATTTATTTGTAATTTCATTCAATTAGATAGTGTTTTTGAAGAGAATAGAATGAGCTTTTATTCTGAAATAAATTATATTATCACAAACACAACTAAATCCAACTCTAATATGCACCTATACCATCTCTAGGTTGGGAAGTTGTTGGTTGCATAAATGGAACTCCAATACTTAATAGTTGATCATTTGTGCTAATTCTAAATATAAATCCTATTACTGCCCAAATTAACACCCTTGTAAGAGCCCTAACTGTGGTGCTAAGGAGGTAAGAACACTTGGAAAATGCACCATTGTCACCTCAATACTCCCCCCCTTCACTTTAGATAAGCTCCTAGAAGCCACGAGGGGTATCTCAATCTAAGTGAAGTAAACAAGTCAAGTAAGTCATTGTCTTGCAAAAGATTCACTTCAACGAACAACACTTCAATATCTGATTAGATGGACCAGTGCCCAATAAGTGATAACATGTCTCAAGAAATATCCAATAGAAAACAAGGGCATAAACCACCCCAATATAAAGTGGGTTAGGAGCTAATTATTATGTGCTAAGTATGGAATAGAAGTCACAATGATAAATAAAAACTACCATTGCTAAATTACAAGCTTAGTTTATATGTGATCATGAACTTAGCATAAAATTGTAAGAAACGATGGTGAATCCCCTTAGGGTTTCACCAAGAGAATCTCCCAATAAAAGATAAACACAATTAAGCAACTAGGAGATTTCAGCTTGAAAAACAACCTAGAAATGAAGTGTAGACTAGGAGAGGGTTAGAATACACCTTTAAAGCAACAAACCCTAGCCTTTAGGGTTTCACCAAATCTGATTTCTAATGCTACAAATTAATTTCCAGACTTCTTAATCAACCCACAAGAAGTCATAACAATTCTTAAATCACAATGAGGGAGGACCAATTTGCCTTCTTAGGGTTAAAGATAAACAATGAAGCATAAAACCTTGTTCAAAATGTCAGGAAAATAAGATATAACATTAATAATTCACTAGACAATGAATAAATAATTTTTTGTTTGATTTTTCTTTTGATATATATTCTGGAATTTTGTATTTTATAAAACAAGAAAGAAAATCAATTTTCAATTATATGGTTTTTGTGGATGTTTGTTGGCAGTTATAATTAGGGCCTTATCTCCACTTAGGGCTTATGGGGTCAAGAAGTATGCCCCTCCAATAATTGGTTATCCAAGGCTTATGGATTAGAATGGGAGACTAGGAACTTAGGGAAAAACAATCCATTATCTAATAAAGACAAGTCATGAAAACCAAGGCCCTAAAATAAGGGTTTCCTCAAGGGTAAAAGATTTGCCAAAAATATCAACTATAACTTGAATATAATGCATAAAAACCTTGCCAAGGAACCAAAAGGAAAAACAAAGCAATGGATTAAGTACTTGCCCAAGTTAACAAGAGCAGAAGGAAAGAACAAACCCTAGAACATCTCCTCTCTATGTATTTAAGTAACTCTTCAAATGCATTGATCTTGCTAGCAATTTAGAATTCTTGAGCAGTCACAATAATATATTTGATGAATCAAGAAAGAGAGAGCTCCAAAAATTGATACCAAAACTCTAAGAAAGATATTCTATTAATGAATTGTAAAATTGATCTCCAACAATTCACAACGATTTGGAATGAGAGGAGAGCCTCTAATTATAGAGGAGGATTCTACATCCTTCTCATTATTTATTAATTAATTTCCCTAAATTTGTCCTAGGAGACTTGTTATCACACAAGTTGTAGGTAGGGAAAATCCCTACCCAACCACCAAGTGGCGACAACTAAGGGACAATATACCCAATGCAACTTCGATATAGGTCTCGTGCTTCAAGGGTGACTAGGTCACTCTAGGGAGGTGATCTCGGTGACCCTTGGGGGATTGAGATAGATGGAAGGGAAGGAAGAGAAGTATCCCCCTAAAAGGTAAATTATGGAAGAGAAAAGTGTCTTTGATGACTCGTCTCCGGGTGGTTTAAAGTTTCCAAGTCTTTGGGTACCTGCGAAAGTGTTTGTACCTTCCCAAGACACAAGAAAAGACACACTTGCATATAGTATGTTAGATGGACCAACAAGTTAAGCTTGATGTCCCTAATTTTCAGAAATAAAAAAATATTAATTATCAGCAATATAATAATAACAGAGGCTGCAATTAAAGCTACTACAAGTTAATTTAAATATGCAATGGGTGAACCAACAATGACTAATATAGCTTGCACAAAATAGTATGAAACTTGAATAGTCAAACAAAGTTGTTATAAAACATTTTTGTGGAGAATTTGTCATCCTTGTGGATGTAAAATATAATGCATTACATCAACAAAATTACCCAATGAAACTTGCCCAAAAGTTGACCAAAAAGTGCGTTATAGCAAGTAGAATATGAGGGCAAAGTTTTAGCTTAAGTCTAGGGTTAGTTTGTGAGATATTAGAGTTAGAACGGTTAGGGTTTCTGCAGCCTTATGGTTGTAGGATTAGTTTTTTAACAACAACAATATTTAGAAATAGAGAGAGGACGCTTCAACGAGGAAAAAGAGCCTAGGGCTCAAAGAAAAAAATCCCAATGAGAGAAATTCAAGACTTCAATTTTTCATGTTTACCAAGGCAACAATTTATTTCTCCAATGCAACAAATAATGACTAGTGCCTTTAATGATTGGGTTAATGGACTCAAGAAAAGAATAAGCTAGAGGCACTACCTGCTTGGGGGTGTAAATCCTCTTACTCCCCAAGGCAAGTATCCCTAGCTAGGGTTTAGACTAAGAGGGTGTATGCACTTATACTTCTCTTAGAAAACCCTTGTTAAATAAAAATACTCAAGAAACATTAAGACATAGACAAAGGTGGGGGTGTATGCCCTTATACTTCCCACCTAGCTCTAGCCACAATCAACCTTAACTTGAAACACAAATGATAGCACAATGCAAATTTTCTTACCAATTCAAGGAAAATATGCTAAAATAAACCACCACAATAGCAAGAGAAAAGCCTTCCAAGGATAGTGCACTCCTCCACAAGCCAATAACCAAGAAAGATAGCCACACACAATAGAATAAGAGATAAAATTCCAATGATAGCGAAAAATCCAGTCCAAGGCCTCTCCAAATGGTAGAGATATGTTAAAATGAGATTCACGTGATCTCTATTTATACAAAATGTCTAACTCATAATTTGTCCACTTAGAAAGGGTAAAACATAATATAAGGGGTCAACAACCCTTATCTCACCCCTTGTATCAAAATAATATTAAAAAGTTCATCTTAAAATTCACTTTTTGCACAAATGAAAACCCTACAAGTGACATCACCCTTTTAGGAGGGATGTTTTGACCCTTTAGCAAATTCGTTGGAGAAAAAATTGAAATAGTTGGGGAAATGAGGCCTTCCTCCAAGTTGCCATGACCTCTTCAATCGTCCTCCATTCCAAGTGTCACAATGTAGCACCTTGCACCACCAATGCGCTAATGGTGATGTCAACCCTTCAAGGGTGACGTTTTGGTCCTCCCAAGTGAATAGTTTGGGCGGTAGGGAAAATTTTAGGTCTTTTGTGATGTCCTTTAGGCCTCCAAAGGAAAATATTCTTCATCTGGTAAGTGGGCCCTTGGAATCCAACCTTTTGGCTTGAATCCCCATGGAATCCAAAGCTAGGCTTTCTCCTCCAAAACTATCCACCAACTAGGTCATGCAAAGACAAATAAGCATTCCCTCCAAGGATCTCAAGTCATAATATCATGGTGAGTAAATCAAATCAATAAATGAGCCACCTAAGCATTTGCATCAAATATTGCACAGTCAAACAAGTAAGTTCTCAAAGACATTATGCAACTTGCCAATATTGGATATGGGAGGGTTGGCGAAGTGTCATATTTGGTAGATCTTTCTCTAGGTCAAGGAGTGTTTCCCAAGTGATTCCTCTCTAAGCCATGTGAAGTGGATGAAGTGGTTATGGATGAAGAATCACTGGGCATGGGGTTCATGTCATACAATGGGTTGTTGTGTCTCATTCATGGGTTCCTTTGTAGAGAGTGTGTGGCACCTTCGTTTTCAATGCATTTTTTACAAGCCCATCCTCTTTCCATTCTTTGTTTATTTCATGTTTTAAAGGATGCGTTGAAGGCCACTGTCCTAGTGTGGTGTCCATATAATGACACTGTCACTCACAAATACCTTGCGTAAATTAGAAGGCTAACTCGTGATGAGACCCCCTTTCTCATAGTTGTGTAACTCAGAGCCACTACCCTAGCTTGGTGGCTAGATGATGGTAATTTCATACCGCTAGATACCCATGATCATGATAGGCTAGCTTGTGATGAGACCTCCTATCCTCCAACTAACCCCCTAAGCATTCACTATCATTTATTCCTGTGGGTCCCCCTTTTCTTATAGATAAGCATTTTATTGATTTCATGGGGAATCCATGGGTGAAGCATCTGGAAGGTCTATATATAGGCCTTTATATTTTTAGCCAACAAAAATCCCTCTAGGCTTTCAACCCTTTCTTCCCATAGAATGAGGGACAACCCCTTCTTGGGCCAATACACCTTGAAATCCCAAGAGACGAGGAAATGGGGGGGTTTTAGGTAATGAAAAGTGGTATGTATGGTTGGGAACAGTATGATGGATCTTCAAGGGAGTTCCTAGTAGAAAACCCATTCCATGGGAAGACCACTTACTAGGGCACAATGTCAACCACCAAGGTGAAGCAGGGAAAAATCCATAATGTCCAAGCATATGTCATGAAATCTAAAGAAGTCTAAGATACAATATACTCAAAATGCCTCAAATATTGAAATGACACTCACAATAATACCTGACTTGTACCTTATGGAGCAAGTCCCAGTGCCTCTCGAAATATAACTAGTGTGGTGGATGCCATCTGAAAATCTTGAACTCTGTGGTGGTGAGGAGGGTTTCCATCTGTGCAAGTGGATATTGTTGGTCATGTAGTCTCTCAACACTCCATATATGAAACCCTAGGGCCTTGAGACATAATCTCCTTAGTTATCCCATAAAATGGGGATAACATCTAGCTCCTAATTGGGGACATGTGCTCATCATAGAGTGCATGAGAAACACAACATCTCTTAGTAGATATATGCCTGCCAAAAAATCATACAAAAACATCAGAGTATCTAGGGTGGTGCTATCACCCTTTGTCCATATACCTAAAAATCCAAACAAAAACTAATCTAGAAAATAAAATTTTATCATTCTCTCAAAATTTTCTAAACTAAGCATGAAATCAATATGCAAGTAGAGAAAAATGAAATATGAAATGCATCTAAAATAATATGAGCAATCAAGACACAAATGCAGGAAATCAAAATGACCTACCTACTTACTTGGGGCCTTGAAGATCATGTGATGGGTGATGTCAGGTGAAGTCATATAACCAGTGCAACCAACTAATTATATCATCAAAGTATCTCCCCCTGTGCTTGATCATGTAATACAAAAAAGATTAATCAAGCACATAATAATCATGAGTATAAATATACATATAATCGATCATGAAATAAAACTCATGGAGATGGGTGGGAGGGACGAAATCCTGCTGGAGAAAATATCTGTAAATCTAATAATGCAAGGAATCATTCCTGAAGTGGTAGCCACAACTTGATCAATCCATCTATGAAGGGGGATACTATATGTAGACGAAGGCTCATCTTCATCCTCTCGAACATGATCATTTCTTCCTAAAGATCGAGAAGATATGAGAGGTCCCAAGAAGACCTCATGATTTCCCTAAGAGGAGGAAATGAGATAAGGGACATGCTCAAGAAGAAAAAGCCACACCCTCTTCATTTTCTAATCCTTGTAGAAATCCTCAATATGAAATTACTTCCTCTTTGTAGAATGGGGTTTTGATCACTCTGAGGTGGGAATGTCTCGGTATTCCTCCAAAATTGAGGATGAAAGTGGTTGAGAGTCCTCGAATAAATTTGTAATCATGTCATCATCGGGCTCACAAACATATGAATCATATACACATGAAACATAGTCCTCTGAATATGACAACTCAAACCCCTTTTCTCGAGGGCTACCCTCAATGTCATAAATGGGGTCTCTATCGAAAATGAGATAAGAAAAATCCCACCTACATCTGCCAGTTTGTATGAAAGTGTCTATCTGCTCATCAACCATATGTAAAGGTTCTCCCACAAGACCATCAACAAAAGTGACCATCTCTTTGCCTTTGTGTGCAAGAGGAGTAAAGGCATGGATGTATTCATCAAGTGGAAGGGTAGATGTGAGTGCTTCGTCTTCGTCAAATGTGTCATTCATATATTCAACATAAGAAAATTTATTGATATCTACTTGGTAACTTTCTTCATCATCAAGGGCAGGAAATAACTCTCTTATGCGATTCATCATCTCCTTAGCATCTTTATTAGCAACCTTTTCCTTTTCCATCTGTAAAATTTCCATCTTCGAGTCATAACAAGTTTTGGATGAGGGTTCATCCCATGGTGCCATAATTCCATTGAATGAAAGGATATGTCAATGGAGTCACTAGGTGAGATTATTTTTCACCAAAGGAGGGAAAGAGGGAAAGTTGGTTTCATGGAAACTGAAGTCATCAGAAAAACTTCAAGGGAAACTTATCAAGGGTGGAAAAGGGAATGTTCTTCAATGGAGTCGCCAGGAAAGCTAAGGGATAAAGGCTATGGGAGGGAATCTTTCCAAAGTGTCATTAGGGCATGGACATGATTCAAAATCCTCCCCAAAAATAGTGCCAAAATGTTATCACACAAGTTGTAGGCTGGGAAAATCTCAACCCAACCACCAAGTGGCGAATCCACTTTCCATGAACCCACCTTTCCCTCTTTCCCTCCTTTGGTGAAACTTGATCTCACCTAGTGACTCCATTGGGGGGATTGAGATAGATGGAATGAAAGGAAGAGAAGTATCCCCCTAGAAGGTCAGTTATGGAAGAGAAAAGTGGCTTTGATGATATGTCTCCGAGTGGTTTAAAGTTGCTAAGTCTTTGGGTACCTGCGAAAATGTTTGTACCTACCCGAGACACAAGAAAATCCACACATGCATATAGTATGTTAGATGGACCAACAATTTAGGCTTGTTGTCCCTAATTTTCAGCATTCAAACAATATTAATTATCAACAATATAATGATAACAAAGGCTACAATTAAAGTTGCCACAAGTTCATTTAAATATGCAATGGGTGAACCAACAATGACTAATATAGCTTGCACAAAATAGTATGAAACTTGAGAAATCAAAAAAGATTGTTATAAAACATTTATGTAGAGAATTTATCAGCCTTATGGGTGTAACATATAATTCATTACAGTAGAAAAATTGCTCAATGAAACTTGCCCAAAAGTTGACCAAAAAGTGTGCTATAGCAAGTAGAATATGAGGGAAAAGTTTTAGCTCAAGTCTAGGATTAGTTTGTGAGATATTAGGGTTAGAACAGTTAGGGTTTCTGTAGCCTTATGGTTGTAGGGTTAGTTTTTTAACAAAACAAACTTTTAGCAAGAGGGAGAGGACGTCTCAATGAGGAAAAAGAGCCTAGGGCTCGAAGAACAAAATCCCAGTGAGAGAAATGCAAGACTTCAACTTTTCATGTTTACCAAGGGGACAATTTATTTCTCCTGTGCAAAATGTAATGACTAGTGCCTTTAAAGATTGGGTTAATGGAGTCAAGAAAATAATAATATGAGGTACTACCTCCTTGGGGGTGTAAATCCTCTTACTCCCCAAGGCAAGTATCCCTAGCTAGGGTTTAGACTACGAGGGTGTATGCACTTGTTCTTCTCTTAGAAAACTCTTGTTAAATAAAAACTACTTAAGCAAAATTAAGATGGATACGAAGGTGGGGGTGTATACCCTTATACTTTCCACCTAGCTCTAGTTACAATCAACCTTGACTTGAAACACAAATGATATCACAATGCATATTTTCTTACCAACTCAAGGAAAAGATGCTAAGATAAACCACCACAATAGCAAGAGAAAATCCTTTCAAGGCTAGTGCACTCCTCCACCAACCAATAACCAAGAAATATAGCCACACATAAGAGCACAAGAGACAAATAGCCAAAGATAGAGAAACTTTCAGTCCAAGGCCTCTCCAAATGGGAGACATATGTTAAAATCAGATTCACATGATCTCTATTTATATGAAATGTCTAACTCATAGTTTGTCCACTTAGCAAGGGTAAAACATAAGATAAGGGGTCAATAACCCTTATCTTACCCCTTTCATCAAAATACTATTAAACAATTCATCTTAAAATTCACTTTTTTCACAAATGAAAACCCTAGAAATGATGTCACCCTTTTAGGAGGGACATTTTAACCCTTTAGTGGATTCGTTGGAGCAAAATTTGAAATCATTGGGGCCAATGAAACCTTCCTCCAAGTCATCATGACCTCTTTAAGCCTCCTCCATGACAAGTGTCACAATGTAGCACCTCGCACCACCAATTCCCTAACTCTAATGATGATGTCAACCCTTCAAAGATGATGTTTTAATCCTCCCAAGTGAATCGTTTGGGCAGTATGGGCTAGTTTAGGTCCTTTGTCATATCGTTTAGGCCTCCAAAGGAAAATATTCTTCATTTGGTAAGTGGGCCCTTGGAATCCAACCTGTGGGATTGAAGCCCCATGGAATCCCAAGCTATGCTTTCTCCTCCAAAATTGTCCACCAAATAGGTCTCGCAAAGACAAATAAGCACACCCTCCAAGGATCTCAAGTCATAATATCATGGTGAGTAAATCAAATCAATAAATGATTCACCTAAGCATGTGCATCAAATATTACTTGGTCACATAAGTAAGTTCTCAAAGACATTATACAACTTATGAATCTTGGATATGGGAGGGCTGACGAAGTCTCATATTGAGTAGATATTTCCCTAGGTCAAGGAGTATTTCCCAAGTGATCCCTCTCTAATCCATTTGAAGTGGATGAAGTGGTTATGGATCAAGACTCACTGGGTACAGGGTTCATGAGATACAAGGGGTTGTAGTGTCTGATTCATGGGTGCCTTTGTAGAGGGTGCATGATCCATATGGATATCGGTGGCAACCCACTGTTTCCACCTAGCTCAAAACAGTTTTCTGACAATTTTGGTAATTTACTATTTTTAGCAGTTTTTAACTTCTGGGGCAATTTTGAGGGCCTAAATGAAGGATTTTTAGGATCGAGATTATAAAAAATAGTTGAAGGTTTTGATTGAGCCCCCAAAATGAATCTCCTCTATGATACCTTTCCAATGATCTATCGTGCTCCCCAAATGGAGATCGTATGCCAAAGTTATGCCCCCGGGAAGTTGATACACCAAACTACCCAAAACGGGGTCCATAAAACTATTGGCTTTTCATCTTTCGGGGTTAGGTTTTTGGATTTTCTTTATGATAAAAATGCCTTTGGAGCCTCATTGTAAAATCATTTTCTCATGGATGCAAGTAGCCTTCAAATATCTTCTCATAGATACACTGCCACCATTCTAGCGAGTCTTTCACTCTGTATTTTGCAGTCTTTGTACATTTTTGCTCATTAATAGAAAATTGTGTATTACTATATATCTGTGTTTATGGTTGCATCTCTGCTACATATTTTTGTTATAATATTGGATATATGAGATATCTCTGTACATTTCTTTATTATATCACCGCTCTCATTTAGTGCCGAAAATAATATGGATCAGTGGTATCAAAGCATACTGCTCTTGATCATTTTTTTCAGTGCATGTCCCTGACAAGGTACAAGTATAGAAAGTTGGGTCTCGAGCTTGTCTCTCTTGAAGACAATCGCTCTCACACGCCCAAGAAACCCTCCATGGCGGAAGAAAAGAAAAATGATGGAGCAGACGATTCTATCAATCTGTTGCTTGAGCAATATCTCACGCGACAGAGGGACGAAACGATGGAGAATTTTTCCCACATCCTTCAATGCCTTCCGAAAGCAACAGGGGCATCTTCATCAAACAACCACTTTGGAAGCACCTCTCCTTTCAAGTTACAGGTTAATTTTGATATTCCCATATTTGAAGGTCAGATAGATGCAGATTCCCTAGACAAATGGTTAAATCTGTTAGAAGGTTATTTCTATGTTCACCATTTTTCCAACAAGCTAAAGATCACCTTCACACTCCTTAAATCTCTTCCCCATGTCAAACATTGGTGGGAATCTTACTAGGCGCAAAGTTCCACAGAAGAGTCTTGAATATATGGGGCTGATCCCACTTGGGATTTTTTTTTGGACGCAGTAAACACTACTAAATTTGAACGTTTTTGCGACAAAGTTTCGTTGGAATAGGGTCGTTGTTGCGACCGAGATGTTTTTTTTTGTTCGTTGGAATCAATTCGTCGGTCTAGTGACCACACATGGATCTTCGTCGATCTAGTGAC
>JZKD02S1708925.1:45749-56121 GCA_000966675.3 Picea glauca
CCATCCACCTTTCATTCAATAGCCAACATCGACCATCACTCGGTCCCCTCAGCACAAGGACATGCAGACCTCCACCATGCAGAGGCGAATCCAACAAAGGCTAACCCAACAACACGACAGACAAAACAACATGAAGACCCTGAGTTTTATCTAAACACAACAAGCGGAACAACATGAAGACCTTGAGTTTTATCTAAATCACTAATCAAGTTTCAAATGAATTGTAAATTATTGTTGCTTTTGAACTTGTATGTTTCCATTTTTACATGATAGAACTGCGACTCTTATGGAGTGGCTGATACAGTGTCTATAGACCCCATAAACACTTAGACTCTTATGGAAGCACCAGATGTTCTCCCACCCTACCATATGTAATTTTTGAATTTTTATTGTTCTTTTTTTAATATAAAATCCTCCAACCATTTCTCTTAAAAAAAAATCTATTAAATTAAAATACAAATTAAATAATAAACTTTATTTATTGGTAAAAGAATAACTTTTACTTTGTGATTTTATTTATGAATAAAGATAATAATATTTAGGAAGTCATCCAGTAAGCTGTCTAATAAAATCTATATTTTAAGTGTTTCGTTTCCTTTGGAGTTACTCAATAAAATCTCTATTTTAAGTGTTTCACATTGAGTTTCACAAGATAGTGTTACAAGAAAATCTAATACAATAGAAAACAAATTATAGAAATTAAAAAACTCAAGATTATAGGTTAAATAGAAAAAGTAAAAATATAAAATAAAATATTTATAATGAAAAAATAATAAATTTATTACTTATTTTATTCATTATAATTTTAATATTTTTTGAATAAATAAAAATTAATTATTAATTTTATATCAATAAAAGAAATGGTTGATTTACAAAATTTCACAATTTTTTTAACATATCTTACATAAATTTCTAATCAACATTTACAACTAATTCTAAAATCATTAAGGGAAACCAAAATAATAAACAAGGACATATTGTGTTTCCATTGATTAGTATTATGTTATTGTTCAAAAAATTACTTGAGAAGGTCCAATGGTTCATTGGGGTTGGTTGGTCTTCATTGAGGACATGATAGAGGAAGAAATCATTATCCTCTGTTGTTGAATTGGTTGTACTTTTGGGGATTTGAATGTTTTTGGTTAGTTACTCAAACTTTTTATGGATGATAATTAGATGAAATGATTATCTTATTTGCTTTGATTTATTAATAGCATTTTATTTATGATGTGGATTTTCGTGGAAGCATTATGTGCAAGATATTTTCATGGATCAAAGCATAGTGAACTTGAGAACAATGTTGGGATTCCCAAGACCAATTTTGAGAAAGTGCTTTTGAAACATTAAATTTTAATTTTTTCTTATAAAAGAAAAACCATAAATGTTAATATTATTCTAGTTATTATTTTAAAATAATAAAATCCTAAAATAATAAAATCCTAATTGATAACAATTAATTAATAAATAAAAACATTAAAAAAATCTTAAGATATTAAATATAAAAACATACACCATGATTATCTAAATAAGTGAGAAAACTCCTTAAATTAAAGGAAGTGAATGACAACGTTAACCTTATGTTAACAGAATGTGAGAGGGTTTCAATATTAAAGGAAATGGAGAGGAAAGATTGCCATGCGTCTCACTCTATTTGCATAGCTTGCAAATTGTCGCGAGACACTCGTATCCGTATTCGAGGATTGACCCATTTTGTTAGTCCTTTTTTCTAATCTCCAATTTTTCGTAAGCTATGCTTCCAAATATTTAGGAAGAATCTGCGTGTACCCATGTTCAGGTAAGCTACCCATGTCGATAATGAAATGTAACGTTGATGGACCTTGGGATCATATCCTCACATGCATGAATAATTCATCGTCTCCAACACTGATGGGATTGTAGTAAATCATCGACTCGAAACTAACATGTTCATTAATGTCTTCTTTAAATAGCTCGACACAGTCATGCAACATTTGGGAGTTTCTATGTTTATGTTAATGTTACGCTTTCAGGTTGGATTAGTGGGTGTTTTCGTTTCAACATTTGCTTCGTTGTTGGCAAGTGTCTCATATGACAACACATAACTAAACATAATAAGTGGACCAAGGCTTACCATGGTTGAATGTGCCATAGTCTAGTTCAACATCCAAATAAATTAAAAATGTGTTATGCATTGATATGAAAATTTATTATATCAATCAAATATAGAGAGGTATATGCACACTCAAACACCACGCTAAATGTTTTCAATTTGAATGTAAATCATTTCATTTGAATACAAATTTTAATAGCAATGTCTTAAGGCATAGACATATATAACTTCTTATTAAGCCATAAATATTGAATTATTACATTTCTAGTGTTATAATTGTTATGAGGAAAATCTCTCTATGGTTAGGGGTAGACCACAACAGAAGGAAACGATTGCAGAAATCAACTCTAATCTCAAGTATGATATATAAACAAATATGCTAACAAGACAAGATAAGAGGCCTACCTCGTCCAAACGTACGATGAAGTCCACCGTTGAGCACTTGACCGAAAGCAATATACTTACAAATAGTTCTCAACAACCAAGCAACACAAGCATATGGTGATAATATATAATGTTAGCACATTCAATAGCATAATCCATCAACATTCATAACAAATACGCCCATGGAATAACAATTCAAATATTTGCAAGATATTAATTGGACGAGAAAAGAGTATTTCTATTAAGATATCATCAACTTAAGTGAATGAGTTACAAACTTTCGTGTCGACACGGTTCAGAACCGAGAAACTAAGTTCCTTCCAGCTGGGCCTCCGCCACTTCAATCCTCCACCAAAGGAAAGCTCATATAAGAGAGACAATGGAGTTCTTGATCAATAAGGGAAGAGCTTGGGGGGTGGACAATGTGTTCAGACTTAAATGACAAAGGGATGCAGACTCAATGTGAAGTGAATAATTTCTCCAGAGTAACTTTTCTCTCAAAGTTGAATTCTTTCTCCTTTTTTCCATAGCTAGGAATTGGCCCATTTATAGCCTTCAAGTGGAATTGAAGGGCCGATTCAGAACGTTTCCAGTATATGGAAGGCCAATGATCATTGATCTTGTGACGTGGCATGGAAACTTGACACCATTTTTTAATTTTGGGCACATTTCCTGATGTACGTGGGTTGTAGTGGTGCAACTTGCGTATACACATGCTGTAATATAGGCAGGGTGCGTATATGTGGAAAAATCATGTTTTTAGCTCTAGGATTTGCAAAAAGGGACTTCAAGTTTGCATAGGGAGATGGAAAAAGACCCTCCGTGCAAGATTGCATGGGGTGAGGCAAATCTTGCTATAACAGATGCTCCCTAATGTGTGAGGTCAGAGGAGTATCTGCGATGACCAAAATACATTATAAGACCCAGAAGTGGAGTAATGGGGACCTAGATGGAAAGACAAGTTGCTCATAACAATCTGTACTGATTTTGCATACATGACTACCAATTTGAATTACACTGCAAATCCATGTGAAAATATACCAAACAACTGTCCATGGCCATGAATAGGAAAATATAAATGTGGTCACATGCCAAAGGTTGTCATAGTCACGAACAAGGCCCGGTGAAACCAATCTCAAAATCAATCTAAAGATATCTGTATACAAATGGAATACAATCTGATCTCCCGTGATCACTAAAGTCACATAGGTACTGGTCCAATGAAAAGTTAGCAACAACTCAGGAAAGATGCGCCTATAAACTGATGTCTTCAAGTCTTCTACACAATCCGCCAAAGGTGCAAGTCTACATCATGTGAATAAAGGAGTTGAGTTCGAGCACGATAAGACTTCATTTAATTACCAACCATTGAGGTATACCGTTAACAAACACAAGACAACCTTACCGATGATGAAAGTAGGTATCAAGGCATCAAGTACATTCTTACAAGTGTGAATACAAGAGTCGGGGTCAAACACTTGAAG
This sequence comes from Picea glauca, assembly GCA_000966675.3. NCBI lineage: Eukaryota > Viridiplantae > Streptophyta > Pinopsida > Pinales > Pinaceae > Picea > Picea glauca. The sequence goes on from JZKD02S1708925.1 coordinate 49,707, forward strand.
AATCCATCGATTGGGAGACATTGATGTATTCCCAACTGTCGATGGCGAGATAACCTACCACTAATAACTAAAAGCCTCTAGGTACTCATAGGACTCTAGGTCTCATCTCCATAATAGATGAGCTGAAGTCGATGGAAGTAGACCTGCTGAAAGGAGAGCATTAAGTCATGTCTCATCATTCAACATGAGGTACAAAGAAGGAGCTTAATGATTTGGAGGAAATCAGCCAAAGAACATGTTCACGAACCAACGACCCTGTGCGTCTTTCACGTGTGCCAGGTGCAAGCGGTACATGAAAAAGACCCTCTGAATAATAACCAATGAGGAAAATTGCTGACAAAGGAGAGGAAACCACCAATAAGGCTAATGGCATCCAAGACACTGCATGAATACCAATGTGTGAATAGATGTCTTGCCATCAGACACAAGGGAAACCACCGAGTCAATCGACCAATGATGAAATGTCGACTGTTGGGTTCAAGGTTACCTACCAATGAGGAAAGTAGGACCAGGGTGCGCAATAGGACTACAACTTCATGTGATTCTGAGACAAACCGAGGGTATGGCCGACATGCAAAGTCAAGAGTTCTGAGGAATGGCTGACACAGGTTGATAGACATCCTTTGAACAAGAGCATGATATTGGAAGACTCCGACAACATAGAATCGATGATGAAACCATGAGATGCAGTAGGCATCAATCAAATTCTCCATAGGGACTGGAAGAGTAACCAGTCGAGGGAGTAAACTCTCTGTAACGAGCTCAGCTTCCTAAGGCCATGCTAAACCCAAAATTATGATAAAAATTGGACTCAAATTTTTTTTGCTCTGTTCAAAGGTGACACAACTGCTGCCAATATAAGATAATACTCCCTTCCTGCCCGTCTTTTTTTTGTTTTTTCATAGTCAAATGAATGCTATGTTATTGAGGATGGAACGAGTGTCGCAAGTAAGCAAAACTAGTTCCAACAGTGGAACATACCTATGCTCAATGCAAGGAGGCGCGTGCGGGAGATGGACACTCGGGGGAATGTTCCCTTCTAGGTATGGGGTTTCAAGTTGCGAATGATATAAACAAGGCTCTGCTTGGTCAAGGATGCAAAATTGTTGAGGAAAACGATTTATAACACAAAGTGAGAATGAACAATAGGCTCAATACTGCAAGCAAGGGCATGCGATGCAATCACAACTTAACGCCAAAAATGTCATTTTTCGTAACCTTAGTCTACTTGGTTTGAAAAAGGGATAAACTTGTACCAGAGAGACGTCCTTTCAAATCCAACTTATGAGTGTGAAAGATACGAGTTCACTCGACAATATTTTTGCTTTTTTAAAATGAGTCGGAAAAGAGCTTAACCAAGACTCACGACCTTTCAATTCCAATTAACGAGTGTGAAAGGATGAAATTCACTAGACAATCTTTTCATTTTTTAGATGAGTGAGAAAAGAGCTTAAATCAGACTCGTTGAGAGGATTCTAGGTGACATGTCATGGGGGAGGCCAAGGATCCCGTGCTGGACTTCTGTGAAAGGTCAGCATCTTATGAATAATCGACACAAGCTTGGGAAAACCTAAAGCTCTCCAAGTCGAGGAGGATAAAGTGCTAGCGTAGGTTACCTTCTCCGTGATATATCAGATAATGTCTCTTACTTGAAATGACATAGAAGGAGGCATTGGATAGCCCACAAGACCATCCCAATCAAAGGGAAATTCTCTAGGACTTGAAGGGAGAGTACTCGGGGAGAGTAAAATTCTCTCTTGTTCAGAAGGTGCAGTACTAGAAATGCTAATGACATGGGTGAAGGACGCATCACCCTACAAGGGAAGGGTTGGATTGACTAGAAATTGCACTGGTACGACCAATTCTTCAATCGTTGGTTGAATAAGATGCATGGAAATAAGGCTAGAAGACGTGTCACCCTAAAAAATGAGAGTGGCGTCGGTCGAATATTGCATTGACACGACCACTGGTTGAATAGGATGTGAGACAACAAGGTCAAGAGATGCATTAGCCCCTAAAGGAAGAGGGGTGTCAGCCAAAGATTTCATCGGCATGACCACTGTATCAACCAAATAAGAAACAGAGTATGGGGAAACCACATACGACTCAGAACTCGAGGGGCCCTCAAGTGAGAACCATGCTTCCAGTATCCCGACAGTAGTATGACACAAATGAGTAAGGTGATTTCCTTCGCAAGTCCTGCAAATGAATCTGGCATTACATCTCAATAATATGAATGCCCCCAACATTATTTACAATGGCTAGTGACATACTCTCAGCATGGCTGGCAGAGGCCGGAGGTTCATCTCCCACATGATATAAAGGGGTTGGAGATGTGATATCGATATGAATCATGGCGACTAGAGAGATGCCCCCATCATGACTAGCAACGACTGGTTCTGGGTCTCCAACATGACTTGCAGAGGTCGTGGGACAATCTCCAACTTGTTTTGTGTTGATAGGGTATTTAGCAATGTTCCACCAAGTCTCCGGGATGGGGGGATAATAATGATAAAATGTCAACAATAACAATTGATCCCATGCAAATTCATCATTGTGCAATGTAAATACTAAATAGTAAACAGTAAAATTCTAAATAGTACTAAATTGGTAAATCCAAATTTGTAAATGATATAAACATGATTCAAATTCAAATTCAGTAATGAAATGTATTGATTCATAAATCATAAATGAAACATAAATAGTAAAATATGGATACATTAATTTAAATTCATCATTTCTCATTTTAGAATGTAATTAGTACTAAGCAAAAATAGTAGATACTAAAATCTGAAATAGTAAATTTGAATTACTCAAATTTAAAAAATAGTAAAGAGTGACGAGTCAAAGGCTCGGTCTAAGGTCAGTGTTTAGAGTCGAGACTCAAAAGTTAAAATTAAAAATTAACAATGTACAATGAACATACATTGAAAATAAAATGAGCATCATGGAGTCAATCTCATTGACTCGTCCTCGATATCCATCTGCTGCATGAAGTCATCACGACCATCAAAGGGAATGTTGTTATTTTTTTTTCTGAGTTAGAGTTATTCTCATGAGTAACCAATGGCACACCAACCAAACCATGTTGCAACTCATCCGGTTCATCCTCATCCATATGTGAACCATCCTCTGGGTCCACATCCCATCGTGTCATCTATGCACAAGAAGTAGGGCACTATGCACTGCAACTAGCTTCTCTGCTCTCTTAGAGGTAAGTCTGTTCCTCTAGATAGAGTGGATGAAGCTATATGTGGATGAAGCTATAAATAGAGTGGATGAAGCTGTATATGGATGAAGCCTTCCTCGAGTGAGACATATACATGGCTAAGGAGGTGTGGTGGTTGCAGATAATCATCTACACATTTCTCGCAGCTGTTACCAAGCTAGATACCCACTCAATTTTGCCAATGTATTTCAGTGCATTGTTGAGTGCATGCATACAACAAGGGGTCCAGAAAATATGCTTGTATTTACTTTGAATCAACAACCCAGCTGATCTGCACACTGGTGCTGCATCTGTCACAACTTGTACAACATTGATGGGCTCAACCTCCTCTATAGCATCTCAAAGAGGCTCAAATTGGAAAGTTGTGTCTTTGTGCTTTCCAGAACAATCAATAGTAGAAAGGCCCCTCTTTGCATGTAACTATGATGTTGATGGGTGGATGTTTGATAATCCCTGCCACCCATCCATAACAATAGAACAACCTTCCTTCACCCATGTCTGTCTCATTCACTCTTTGTGCATAGTGATATTGGACACTTCTTTGTCTAAGATCACAGTCCTCAACTTATGTTCACTTGGGGGCACATATGAGGGTCTTGATCTTGTAGTTGCTTTGACCATATCCTTATAATAATGAGAGTGACTAGCATGGAAAGGAATGCCATTGGAAAAAAGAAATTTGCAAATGACATCATCTGTATCATCACGATTAAGCTTACTATACATCCATGCAATAGTTGGTCTCACTAGACAAGAATGAGAACCCTTATGTTTGGATGAAGATATCCCACTATCAATAGGAGATGGTGGAGGCATAAGGCATATGGATTATTTCTTTCCTTTGGTAGCTTGTAGCTGCTTCCACATTCTCATAAACTTCGCGGATGACATTTTGGCTAGAGAAGGTGCCTTTTGCATCTGCTGCCATTTGTATTATTAAAAGCTTAGATTTTTCCATCATTGTTAATGTTGTACATACAGTAACCCCTTTGCCACATATGCCCAAAAGGTGCATCTTAACTAGACTATAACTCCCAGTCCAATGATGGCCACAAATATTGCATGTCCATTTGCATGTCCCACCTCTTTTTCCTTCCAGTTTTCTATTGGTTGAGGGGCCTACTACTTTGGTGGCATATAGAAAAAGTGGTTTTCTTGGATTTAATGTCCCCTTTGCATAATTTTCCAATACCTTTGGTGGGGATAGATCATTGTCTTGGGTTTCATTCAATGATGATGAGGTGTACCTAGTCCCACTTTCAACCCGTGTCCCACTCCCAACATGACCCTCTATTTGGGTACCGTAATCACTATCAGTGTCACTGCCACTGTCACTGTAATCACTCATGTTGCTGTTTTTTAAATTTTCTATGCAAGTTTTTAATTTATAGAAACCTACAACAAGGGTTCTTCATTAACCTTTTAATTTTATATTGTTAACTACATGCCCAAATGCTTAGTTTGAAGGGTAAAAATGAAAGATGAAGATAACTTAAAAAAGACCACTCAGAAATTAAAAAACCCTACCTGCCCACTGCTAGAAGAAGAAATATGTTGAAGGGAAACATAGAATGCTCCAATCATTGCTCCACAACAACTCTTGCCCATTGCTAAAAGAAGAAAATTGTTGAAGGGAAACATAGAATGCTCTAATCACTGCTCTAATGCTAACACCAACTCCAATTGCAGCTGCTCCAATGCTCCAATCGCTCCAATCGCTGGGAAACTAAAGCTTATAAAACAATGAAACACTGAACAAGTCACTCGATGGCTAGCAAAGTTTGATTGGCAGCTAAGGAACTTGGAAAGTTTGATTGTCTCAATGAGAATGCTCTCACATTGACTGCTTACTCTCACAGCGGGCTCAAATGCTTCCTCTCATGGCAGGCTTGAATGCTTCCTCTCACGATTGGCTTGAATGGATGAAATGGGTGGCTTAATCCTTATGCATGGGCTATGGCTTGAATGGGAGCCTCAAATGGGCGGCTTAATCTTCACGCACAGACTATGATAACATTGATAAGTTTAGAGTTAGATTATAGATATATGACATAAGATATAGAAATGAGTTAGGTTTAACTTTTAAGTTCATAATTTGTTTTTTAATTTTTAATTTTTGTTTGCAATTTTCAATTTAATTTTTTTTCAAGCCTTGTTAGGCCAAAATTCGAGGGGGAAGGGGTGGGGGGAGCGAGATGTCCAGAAGCCCCCTTTTTCAAGGGGGAACACCCACATGCACCCTTTTTGGGGAAAATCGTCCACCACCTTGGGGAGTCATGCCCCCCTGCATCTCCCCAAAAAGGGGACTTGGGGAAATGACTCCATAAGCTCCCCCCCTGTCTCGGGAGCATGGGAAATATGGGGGGCACATCCCTGTGGAACATTGATATTTATAGCATGCTGAATCAATGTTTCAAACCGATGGTAGCTTGCCATCCTTTTGGCATACTCTTTTGAGTGGATCTCTAGCTGTCATATATATAAATATGGTGATTGGAGTTCACATTTTTATGATGTTGAAGGAGCCTTTAACTTCATTACATCAACGCAACCTATTGTTTTTATTTGAAGCTCAAAAAATCAGGGACAACATTGTATTGGAAAGAAATCCAATACAAGTGTATGACAAGAAAACTGATTATATTGAGTTGAATAGGTTTTACTCATTTGCCCTAAGGGAAAACACTGTGGTATGCATAATATTTGTAATGACCATGATTTGTTGAGCATGGTGTAATCCTCACATTTGGCTACGACCAACTCTTATTAGGTCATTCATGTGATCATTTATTATATTACTAGATCATGGTTAAGGTCAACCTAATCAACTTTGATATGCAGACTCAATAATCCTTTTGGGGAGTGCATCCTAATTATGTGAGCTCATAAACTGTCTTAGGAGGATGCCCTATTTGAGTTGGATATAAATACACAACTCAAACTTCATTTGTAAATCCTCTTTTGATCATTAAGCTAAGGTTATCCAATACAAGTGTTTTAAACCTATACTACAACTTTGACGTTCTCTCATGGTTGGCATATTTTCTCTTTAATGTGCATTTGTGCAACTCATGTGTAGTGCACCGATACTTGGACATTTTTATCTCTCTATGCACTTTTGGTTTAGCCTTATCACACTTCTTTAGTGCTAATTTTGTTTTTTTAATGCAGGTTTTTGGTTCCATT
>JZKD02S1708925.1:93194-110675 GCA_000966675.3 Picea glauca
AAAAAATGTGAATATGGGTTGATTCATCATTGGTATTCAAGGAAAATCATTTCATTTATTGATTCACAAGAAGAGAATCAAATATTTAAACAATGTATATAACACAAATTACAATGTGATTCTCCAAACACAATGCATGGTCTGAATCACCACTCAAGGTTTGAATTCGTAACAGACAATGGTATTTCATATAACTACATTCCATTGAAGACGCCACAAAGAGACATCGAAAGAGACAAGTAATTGAGTCTTTTTCATTTTTGTTTATTGGGTCTCTTTCTTCTATCTATATCACTGTCCACTTTAATATCAACCTCCATGTATCTGACAGTCCCAATGACTATGAGTGATAGGGGTGAGTTCTTCTATCGAGGAAATGTAATGATCCCTTTCTATAGGCCCACCTCCTCACTATGGCTCTAAATCAATATTGATCATTAAATTATTTCAGCATGCTTAGGTGGGAAAATTGAAGAGACATTTGCGTGCACGCCCCATGCACTACTTAGTAAACAATACACATTTAATTCAAACATTAATTTTTGATGAAACCAACTTGGCTGAAGCATTATAAATGGATCTCATGATGTTGTTGTTAATGGAGGACCCAACCTGGGAAACCAAATCCTACTCTCATACCGACTATACTGTCTGAATGGGCCAAATATTTGTGAAAGGTCATGACCACATCTGAATGCGATGTGTCGAAAGGATATCCACTCCATATATGGAATCAATTGTTGGAAGAATGAATTTCTCAAAAGCTATGCTTCCAGATATTTAGGAAGAATCTGCATGTACCCATGTTCAGGTAAGACGATGAATGCACGAGGTTACATATTAAAGAAGGTAGGAAATTTTTCTATATCAGGATGCTACCCATGTTGACAATGAAATGTAACATTGATAGACCTTGGGATCATATCCCCACATGCATGAATAATTCATCGTCTCCAACGCTGATGGGATTGTAGTAAATCATCAACTCGAAACTGACATGTTCATTAATGACTTCTTTAAATAGCTCGACACAATCATGGAACATTTGGGAGTCTATGGCCAACTACTTACATAGATATATGAGAGTTTTTATGTTTCTTTTAATGTTACGCTTTCGAGTTGGATCAATGGAAGGTGTTTCTGTCTCAACATTTTCTTCGTTGTTGGCAAGTGTCTCATATGACAACACATAACTAAACATAATAAGTGGACCAAGGCTTACCATAGTTCAGTGTGCCATAGTCTAGTTCAACATCCAAATAAATTAAAATTGTGTTATGCATTGATATGGAAATTTATTATATCAACCAAATATAGAGAGGTATATGCACACTCAAACACCACGCTAAATGTTAAATTGTTTCATTTGAATACAAATATTAATAGCAATGTGTTAAGGCCTAGACATATATAACTCCTTATTAAGCCATAAATATTGAATTATTACATTTCTAGTGTTGTAATCCCCAGATAAAGCCCCATGTTAAGTATATAACCCCTTATTAAGTCCTACATATTGAATTATTACATTTCTAGTGTTATATTTGTATGTAGCCTAGAACCCTTCATTGTACCATTTCATTATAATTGTACCCTTTGTCTCTTATATATATACCAAGGAGACTAGTCTTAGGAGCATCTCATATTGTCTTTTGAATTGGATATATTGTAAAATGAGGTTTCTCCCTCGAAGTTGAATGTATTCATTGACTTTTTTATCATTTTTAAGGCGTTGAATCATAACATTTGGTATCAAGAGCATCAATCCTAGGGTTTTGCTTCTTCAAGCGAGTCATCTTGGTATTTTTTCTATAACTTTTTTCTGGGATGCTTCAAACCATGAAATTTGAAGGTTATTAGGAGACATATCAAAGTACCCATGTTAAAATTTTTAGGTTTTGGGTTGTTATAATTTCAGAGATATAGCCTTTGAAAGATAGGGTTTCTGACTCATCCCGAATTCAATTTTAAATGCGTCATCTTGGTATTTTCAATATAAATTTTTTATGGGAGGTTTCAGATAGTGAAATTTTGTGGAGACTAAGGATATATGTCATATCATAGGTGGTCCAATCAGGTTCTGTTTCATTATAATTTCATATATATAGTCCATGGAAGACAAGGTTTGTGACTAATCTTGAAATCAATTATCTTGTCTTTTTCGCTGTAATTTTTTTCAGTGAAATTTCAGACTCTAAAATTTTAAGAATTTTGAGTTGACACAGTGAAGTATATGTGGAAATTTTTTCATATTTTGAAGCATTACATTTTGTGATATATTTCTTATGGAAGTTATGGTTTTGAACAAGTAATTTTCTAGTGATTTTAAGAGTTTTTTTCGTGGTTAGAAAGCTCATTTGAAAATAAAAAAATAGATACATGTTAAAACGTTTTTAAATAACACACGATCTATTGTTCAATGGGTAAACTATGGTTGGGGAAGAATACATGCATTAAATACAGAGGGTTTCACGTGGTTACTTAAAACCATTGTTTCACCTAATTGGAAACCTATGTAACCCCTGTTGGTGCCCCTTCGAGTAGTATCACATTAGACAATACCTGTAGATGGAATCTCACTTCCACGTACCTCTATATATATAGCAAGTTCGCTAGGTATTCAATAAACCATCCTTATATAATTTATTCAACCATTTTGTTGCTATATTACACCGAAAACAACACTCAGGGAGACCACTCTCTAGTATTTGGGTAGTCGGGTAGTACGTATAAGGGAATGATTGGGCCTCCTTAGTTAGTTCCCTGAGATATTGGGATGAGTACTATTGTTGAACCCCACATGTATATTAGAGAGCTATAACACCTGACACTCTCTTGTCCTTAGGACCCAATACATTTTGTCCATGGCTCTAAAGAAAGATCCAGAAATTACTTCACCAAATAAACCTCCAGAAAGATCCTCCATGACTCATGAAGAAAATGAGGATATACAAAACCAACCATTCAAATTGGACATTCAAATCAACGAATTGAATGATAGGTCAGTGAAAAAGGTTGATTTTGGTGATTACTTAAACAAGAATAAAAAGGAAGATGGGAGAAAATATGGAAGAGATGGAAAATAAGATGGGTGAAAATATGGAACAAATGGAAAATTTGATGGATAAAAATATGGAGGAATTGCAAAATTCCATTTTACAAACCTTAGATGGGAGGCTTCCTAAAAGTGACACTATGAATCATGAAAATAAAGGTGGTATTCATGTTGAACAATCTGTTGGTAATAAGTGATTTTCAAGTGAATTTAACTCTAATACTGGAGTTAATTATGATGGGGGTTTAAAATTCAACTTTCCGAAGATTGAATTAAAGAAGTTTGATGCAACAAAAGTCTTTACATGGGTGAACCAAAAAGAACAATATTTTGAACTACATAATATTATGGATGATAAGCAAAGGATTCACATAGAAACTTTGAACTTTGAGATAAAACCATATCTATGGTATCAATGGGTAATTAAAAGGAAGCCCCCTTGCTATGATTATACTTGGGGTTTATTGACAAGAAACTTAGAAGCATAATATGGGAAAGTTTAGGAACAATACTACTTCAATCAATTGGAAAAAGACCAAGCACTTAGGTGATATTGAAGATTATAATTCAGAATTCCAGGTATTGGCCATGAGGGTGGATGATATAAGTGATGACCATTTGTTGGAACTTTACATAGGTGGATAAAAATAAGACATTAAACATGAGATTTTCCTAAAACATCCTGAAAATATTATGGAAGATGTTGGCACAGGGGTAGACCTAGGGTTCGACGCTTCAACAATGCACCAACAAAACCCTAACTACCAACCTTTTTGGCAACACTTGCGAAGCAGATGAAGTCTCACCCGAGGTAGGAGAAGGGGGGGTTGCAGGATTCAGATGTCTACAACCTAGATGGGACACAGATTTGTAATCACAATACTTAACATAACACTTAGCCAGTAACATTCATTAGTCTTTAACCCTTATTCACATCGCAAGATAAACCCTTATTACAGATCGACGCAGTAACCAACCAAGATCAAGCACATCAAGTCATTCACTACATAGCATAAGAACATATATAACATTCATTCACCTTGTAAATCACTAAGCATTCATAGATCTATCTATCATATATCAAGATAAACACATAAACAACATAAATAACATTGCATAAAGAACAATAAAACAGGATATATGTGGTTCACCCCAGTGTGGGGCTACGTCCACTAACTCTTGTCTTCTTTATTAGTCTCTTCCAATATTTTTATAGGCATAGAGCCACAAGGCCAACTCCGCATAGGACATGAGATCTGCACACACCTCACCAGATCCTCCTTCCCTGAGTTAGGTTAAGGCACAAAGACTTACACAGTCTATCTGCACAAACCACTTACAAAATTCTTGCACTTAGCTCTGCAAGACTTAACACATATTCTTGCACATAACTAATATTCGCACTAAGCCATCGACAGACCTCTTACATCACCTATATACTTATTTATATATTACAAAAGAGGCCTAAGAATGGGTAAGACCCATGGGCTGACATCCCATACATGTTACATAAACCCTAATATCCCAAAAATTCCATAAAGTCAGTGAAATCCCGCGATCTCCGCTTCGTCTTCGACCATCCTGTCGAAGTCCTAAAAATGGTCAAACACGACCAAAGTTCCCTCAAAACTTGGTCGAGGGACAACAGGCCCCCAACATTCACCTGTGACTCATTCTGATTCATTTTTATTTGGGCAATATTTCTTCGAAGGCCTCGATCTTAGCTCGAGCTGCCTTGACTTGTTTCTTTGCCAGAGCCTCCTGCTCAGGGAACTCCTGAATGACTTGCTCGGTGACATGCCCTTACAGGTGATGTTCTACTGTGGCGACCACCTGTTCCAGCTGTGATCCTTGTCCCTCAATCTCTTCAAAAAGTGTGCAGGCTTCGTCCTGCACCGACTAAAGTCACTGTGTCACTTCCATCACTCTACTTTGGATGGCATTAACCTTCTACTGAATTGCACACTGCTCTTGTGATCTTTTCATCTTCTCAACCATCGTAAGCTGCTTCAGCTGCGCTTGCATAATCGACGCCTGTTGCTTCACCTCCTAGAGATGTGCCTCTAATGTCCTCAATTTTGGGTCTTTTGCAAGGTGCTCACAGGTCTGCACACTTTAGTTACTGAGTTGCTTGCATTCTAAAGCCAATGACTTGATTCTTTCTAATGCGCTCCTGGAAGTTTCTTCCCTTTGATCTCTCACTTCTTGCGGAGTGCTCGACATTGTTTGAAGTTCTAGCTCTGCTACTCTTTCTTGAAGCTGTTGGAGAGGTTCAACGAGCTTCTCCACTTGGCTGTCAACTGTATCCTCTTCCATCTGTGCCAAGCCCGACACAGAGCGAAGTGCTCTATTCATGGCCTCTTTGATTCCAATCTGCTCTGTGAGCAACTGATCTTTCTCTTTCTGTATTTGTTCTTTATCCACTTCAAACTTCGCCCAGAGGTCATCTTTCTCTTTCTGCGCAACCCAAAGTTTCTCTAGGGATTCCTCCTTTTCTTGCTTCAAGGCCTCGATGGCATGCTCTTTCTCTTCCTGAACTTGATGAAGGCGAGCCTCTGTCGCATCTGATAATCTGCGTAGTTGGGTAGGTTCATCCCCCAAATCTATACCTTCTGATGATGATGACGTAGTAGATACTGCACGGCTCAAATAGAGGGCTTGGTGTACCCCTTTCAGCTCCACTTTGATTATGTCATACATCGTTTCCTGCTTTGCTTCATTTCACTACAAGATATCCTTTGAAGTATCTACTACAACTATGACGATGAGGTCAATATCATCCACCGTGAGCATAGTATGCGACTACAGCTTGTTGGCTTGGGACTTCTTCCGTGCTGAGGGTTTCCTTGAAAAACCTTCCTTTTCCTCGATGTATCAACCTCTTTAAGGGGGTCCTTCAGTGGTGTTACTTCGACCTTTTCCTGCTTGTCTTCTTCCCCTTCCTTTTCTTGGCTTACTTCGTCGCCTTCTCCTCTAGGTGAATTAGACATAGTTTTCTCCGATGCGCTGTTTATCTCCTGCAATTCTTCATTCTTATTCTTCTTCCTTGCATTGCTTGGTCCATCATACTCTTATCAGGTGACCAAAGGGCTTTCGATGATGTCAGGGTTGGATATCTCTGCATCTCCAACCAGTACTAGGAATTCTGCTGGCCATTCCTTGGTTATCTCCTCCATATCTTCCTCAGTCAATTTATAATACGACTGCAACTCCTCCTTGCTTTCATCCCCATGCATGATGATATATATGAAGTGGTAGTATGCGCAAAACTTCGTGAGTGGCCTAAACCGATGGAGTGTATTCGACGTCATCCGGTTGAAATATATGGCCCGCATGAGCTGTAGGTAGTAGGTGTGGAAGAAAACGTTCGACTACCATTGCTTCACCATATCACTTGAATACCATAAAGTGGTGAACCTTGTGGCTAGTGGTTCGACTGGCTCGACTTCAGGGAATGTCGCTCCCTCTAGCATATCCCAAGTGAAAAAATCAACAAGGATCAACAACCAGCTAAAGTGGAACTCATAGCCTTGGTCTTGCACTTCGCGACAGTTCTTCTCTAACTCATTGACAAGATAGCTCACCCAGTTCATTTGCACGCCTTCAACGCACTTTCTTGCGAGGTCGACGACAAACCCTGTGACCTGCGTCGGTCTGTTCTTCCTGACGAGCTTACCAATGATCAACTGGAAATCTAGGCGTGCCATCTTGGATATAGGCTACCTTGTAGCCTCGCTTCCCTTTATCCACATCGCCATAGGTTTCCTTGATTCGCTGCTCCAGGGAGCGATCTGCAGCCTTCCCTGGGTAAAATTCATGAGGGTCCTGTCCCTGCATGCTCAGTCTAGTGATCATGTGGTTCAACGCCGAATCCATAGTCACGCGCCTATCTAACCATATATAGCCTCCATGGTAGCACAACATGAGGAGTTTAATGCACGCGTTAACCTCCTGATGTCTGCTGGAGTGGGGTATCTTCATGATGTTTAAAATGGTGGACCTCATGATCTACTTAGTCAATGGCCGAGGGATTATCTTTGTCTTCCTCCCAGTCATCTTGATCAAGTACCTATGCAGTGCGAGCAACACATAATTCTTCCAGTCTCTTAGGTTAAAGTTGTTGATCTTAAGTTCAGGGATCAATCCCATCTGCAGTCCTACTGTGCGTATCCCCTTCGGGAGGTATGCAGTGATGAGTGTATACTCGAAATCTCACGGGACGCTATCATCAATAACCATGCCAGCTAAGGGCAGGATGTAGTCGGGCAAGACCGACAAGATCAACTTCGTGTTCGCCAAGTCGTCGCGATGCTTGCTTCTTTTCTCTATCGCAATTCGGCTACACTGACGTTGTGTAGTCAATGAGGATGCTTGCAATCCACTCGTCGACGATGCTTGTACTCCTATGGAAATGAATTTCTCAGCCATAAGTTCAATCAAAATCTCTTCCACGGACTTCTCTACTATGCTAAGGTCGCCCGACATGCACACTCATAAGAAACTATCTCAGGTAGGTGAACGGTCTCGCAAGGAAATCGAATCGGTGGTGAGGTCTAGACAACATAGCGCGATATGAAATTACTTCTTTGTTAGCTTGAATATCTCAGTTTGCAAAAGTATCCTTGGTGCGATATTCGACGGATTAAATAAGCAATGGCGTAAAAAACTCCTCCAACGGGCAGCAATGCCTCAATCAATACAATTCCATCCATTATGGCGTGGTCCCAATGGTCCAATGGCGATCTTTCTGATAATAACTATGTTTCTAGCCGTTCCAGAGTGTCGTTCTAACGGTCGGAACGCCTCTCAATGATCATATAGCTTCACCATGGTGAAGTGCCTTTCTGCATTGTTCTGCTATTCCAGCAAGGTTCAATTTCCGCAAGCTTTTCTCCTGCGCAGTCCTCTATGGAATCTCCTATATTTTTTCTAACTTTGCTTTCTTCTTACCGAGATTTCTTGTCTTCTTTCCTGTGACCTGAGTCTCTAGATTCCTCTTTCCATTCTCATTCTTATTTTCTCTTAGTGAAGGTACTTTGTGCTGCTGATGGTCGTTCAAAGGGGTCGAGTGTAACACCTCTTATTTTATTATTTCCAGGGTAGGTGCTCTTCTCTCCTGCCTGGATAGGTTTTTTAAGCCTTCTTGCATTCTTTCAACTTTGATAGCTTTCTGCTGCTTTGACGTGTCTTCCTGTTCTTGTACTAGTTGCTCTATTTTCCTGGTTATGAACTCCCTTAGTTCTTGCTTTTTATTTTCTGTAGCTTCCTCTTCTGTGTTCCTTCGGACCTGATCTTTCTCAATCCAAGTCTTACCTAACAAAAGTGGAAATGGGGCATTGTTCTCATCAAAATTAATAACCTCAAATTCTTCTTCAGTCGATGTTCCATGAGAAATCATAGGTATAGGAGTAACTCTTCCACATAGGGTTATCATCTTTCCTCTGAACAAACCTATTCTTCCCAATGAAGGTACCATATCAGGCTTTCCTAAAATTTCCCAAGTGCTTTCTGTCATAATATTCACTTGTGTGTCCTCATCCAATACACAATCTATATCGAAGTCTCCTATTCTCGTCTCTATTTGCTGTTTTCTTTCAATATCTCTGATAAGCTATCATCTCTATGATCATTCATGGTTTATTTCATCTGTAATAATATCGTCTCTGATTCTTTTTGGTTTTCTAACATATCCTTAGTTTCTTGACCTTCTTCATAGTTTTCTTGTCTCAGATTCATCTTTTCAACTTTAGCAATCATTCTTGGACAATCCAAAACTTCATGGCCAACATATTTACAAAAAAGACAAATAAGACCTATTCCAGGGCATGCCTTAGCAAGATGTCCCGGTCTTCTGAAATTATAACACAATGTCAATTCTCTCTTTCTCTTAAATGATCCCCAACCTCTTCTGTACTACACACTGGGATCACAGTGATGGACCTACAAGCTGCAAAAATTCTTTCTAGGATCCTGCATCCACTTGTTAGTCCAACAATTCTTTCTATGCATAGGAATAACATATCTTTCACTATTTCGATCAAATTTATTCAGATTAAATCTTCTTTCTTCTAGCTGTGCCCTAGTGTTCAGACTAGGAAAAGATCTATCAAACATACTTAGATTCATACTTTCGAAGCAAAAATTTCCACTTATCTTACCTTTACCAAAGCACAAAGCTTTAAGATCTTAACTCTTTTCTTCAGATCAGGTTCCTTTGTTAGTACAGAGCTTCACAAATCAAGTAGAATACTGCACACTAAAATGATAGATCTACGCACAAAGCTTTCTCTTTTCCTCAGTTCCCAACAATCATAGTTTCAGGTCTTGACAAAAGAACCATTTTTTGGCATAGGGGCAGACCCAGGGTTCAATGCTTCAACAATGCACCAAAAAAACCCTAACTACCGGCCCTTTCGGCAACACCTGCAAAGTAGATGAAGTCTCACCCAAGGTAGGAGAAGGGGGGGTTGCAAGACTCAGGTGTCTACAACCGAGCCGGGACACAGATCCATGATCACAATACTTAATAGAGAACTTAGCCAGTAACATTCATTAGTCTTTAACCCTTATTCACATTGCAATATAAACCCTTATTACATATCGATGCAGTAACCAACCAAGATCAAGCACATCAAGTCATTCAACACATAGCATCAGAACAAATCTAACATTCATTCACCTCGCAAAGCACTAAGAATTCATAGATATATCTATCATATATCAAGATAAACACATAAACAACATAAATAAAATTGCACAAAGCACAATAACACATGATATACGTGGTTCACCCCAGTGTGGGGCTACGTACACCAACTCTTCTCTTCTTTATTAGTTTCTTCCAATCTTCTTACAGGCACAGAGCCACAAGGCCAACTCTGCATAGGACATGAGATTTGCGTGCACCTCACCAGATCCTCCTTCCCTGAGTTAGGTTAAGGCACAAAGCCTTACACAGTCCGTCTGCACAAAGCACTTACAAAATGATTGCACTTAGCTCCGCAAGCCTTAACACATCTTCTTGCACATAGCTAATATTCGCACTAAGCCATCGAAATACCTCTTACATCACCTAGCTACTTATTTATATATTACAAAAGAGGCCTAAGCATGGGTAAGACCATGGGCCAACATCCCATACCCATTACATAAACTATAATATCCCAAAAAGTCCATAAAGTTGGTGAGATCCTGCGATCTCCACTTCGCCTGGTGCTTCGTCTTCGACCATCCTGTCGAGTCCCAAAAATGGTCAAACACGACCAAGGTTCCCTCAAAAATTGGTCGAGGGCCAACAGAAGCTATGCAATGTGCTCATCATATTCAAGCCAAGAATAAGGCTACACACAAGTCTACCATTGGAGCATATGCATGAAACACAAATCGTTTTGGGGTTCATAAGACAATCATACCTCAACCGATAAGGTTTAAACCTCAACAAATGGATGAAAGACAAGCTAAGAGACCATGTTTCAATTGTGACAACACGTATAGTATGGGGCATAAATGTGGTGAGAAGAAATTATTCTACATAGACTGTGAAGAGGAAGAAAATCAGGAATTGGAACCATCACAAGAGCTATATCTAAAAGAGACTACTCCAACGATATCTTGTCATGCATTTATCGACCTCATTAATCCACAAACCCTCAAGATACAAGGATGCATCGAAAATAAACAAAGTAACAATGTTGATTGATTATGATAGTACCCATAACTTCACCAATTAAAAATTAGCAAAAGATCTCAATTACTTTGTATTTCCAACACTAGAGTTTCAAGTAATGAATGCAGATGGAGGTACCATAAATTATTCTAGGAAGTTCCATAGTATTACAATCAATATGGGGGAGTATTTTTGGACAGTCCCATGATTTCCATCCAAATGGGTGGTGTTGATGTTGTATTAGGGGTCCAATGATTATAATAATTGGGAACAATGACCCTTAATTTTCAATATCTTTTCATGAGATTTTCCTCAGAAGGAAAGGAAATTGATCTTAGAGGTATCCAACGGAAACCCTCTAAGGTGATAAGCTCTAATAGCATGAAAAAATTACTCAAAAAGGAACATTGCGGTGTAGTTGCACAATTGTGCTCACTAGATGTTCAAACATCTATATCCTCTACTCCTCGAGATCATGACCATGCTATTCATTTGCAACTAGGAAGTGTACCACCTAAAATTAGGCCTTACCATTATCCATAATCACAAAAGAGTGATATTGAGCGTATGATCCAAGAAATGTTAGAGGCAGACATCATTCAACCTAGCCAAATTTCTTTCTCTTCACTAGTAGTGATGGTTACAAAGAAATATGGTTCATGGAATCTATGTCAAGATTATAGACAACTCAACAAAATAACCATCAAAGACAAGTTTCCTATTCCTATCATTGATGAATTATTAGATGAATTGCATGGAGAAATTTTCTTTACTAAGTTGGATCTTCGTTCAAGATATCATCAAATTAGAATGAGGCAGGAAGACATTCCCAAAACAACCCTTAGAACACATGAAGGTCATTCTGAGTTTTTAGTTATTCCATTTGGACTTACTAATGCACCTTCAACATTTCAAAGCTTGATGAATTATATTTTCAAACCCTTCCTTAGAAAATTTGTGAACTAGTATTTTTCGACGACATAATAATATACAACAAATCTTTGGAAGAGCACGTACAACATGTTGAAAAAGTATTACAAATTTTGAAAAATCAACAACTTTATGCAAAACCTTCCAAGTGTGCTTTTGAGGTTCAAGAAGTAAAATATTTGGGTCATATTGTATCTCATGAAGGTGTGAAAATGGACCCTAACAAAATCAAATCTATGAGGGGATGGCCAATTTCCAAAACATTGAAGAAACTTAGAGGATTCTTAGGATTGATATGTTATTACCGCAAGTTTTTCAAGCACTATGGTCAAATAGTGACACCTCTAACAACATTATTAAAGAAGGAAGCATTTCTTGGAATCAATAAGAAACCAAATATTTTGAAAAACTTAAGGAGTCTATGTTTACAACTCTTGTCCTAGCCATACCTGACTTCATAAAAATATTTATTGTGGAGTGTGATGCCTCGGTCCATGGCATTGATTCATTTTTAATGCAAGAATGAAGGCCCTTGCCTTTGAAATCAACCAAATTAAAGGAATAAACTTGATCAAACCCATTTATGAAAAATAAATGTTGGCCATACTACATGCAATTAAGAAATGGTGCCTTTACCTAATTGGAAGAAAATTCAAAGTAAAAACAGATCATGATAGTTTGAAGTACTTCTTGGAGCAACAATTATCTTTATAAGAGCAATACAAATGGGTTAAAATATTATAGGTTATGAATTTGAAAGTATCTACAAGAAAGGAAAAAATAATATTTGGCAGATGCACTTTCAAGGAAAGAAGAAGAAATAGAGGGTTCACTATGTGCTATTTATATTCTGTAATTTGATTGGGTGGAATAAGCAAGGATATAATGAAAGCACGATGAAGAGGTATGTAACATCATTCAAGAACTGAAAGAGGACCCCAGTGAATTAGATAAATTTGTATGAAAGAATGATTTTATATGGTATCATGATCATCTATATTTATGTAAGAATTCCCAACTCAAACATAAGGTCCTTTGGGAATTTCACACTTCTCCTATAGGAGGACATTCTAGGTTCTTGAAAACTTACCATAGGATCAAGAAGGATTTTTTCTGGGAAGATCCTATAAATTATGTTCAAAAGTTTGTGTCTGAATGTGTGGTCTACCAATAGAATAAAGTGTTAGAAATGTGATTGTCATTGATTTCAAATATAGGGGGAGAGCACAAGATGTCCAACATAAAGATTGCAAGATGGAGATTGTTGGAAATATTGTTTTTGTATTTTTTATTCTTAGTTTGGATACACTATATTTGAATGCCTTTTCACTCTAGCTACGTCTGGTTGTATCCTAGTCTAGATTTGTCATAGTAAGATATTTGACTACCAATGATATTATCCAATACTTTGGTGTTGTTTTTCTGCATGTCCTTCATTTGAAGATATTTTATTAGAGTGACTACTTCTTCTTCCAACCCTTCAATGGTTCTGTCTCTTTCTTATAACTTCCCTTTGAGTGCTTCTTCAATTTTCTTGTCTTATTCTACCTAAATTTTTAACTTTGTGATCGCCTTCTCGCTTTCTCTAGAGTTATGAGATTCTTCTTTCTTCTTCATTTCTTCCTGGAGTGACTTGTTCTTTTTATTTTCCCTATTTAGGGCTTCTATTGCACACATAAATTCTTCCCTGTAATCGAAATCTGCTTCTTCACATTATTCTTCAAAGCCTTCTTTGTCAGAGTCTTCTAGTACCATGAATAACACCCTTTATGTATCACTTTCATTGACTTCTTATTCGTCCAATGAGGAACTATCTTCCTTGGTGCAAAGAATTTTCTTAATTTTTTTTTTTTTTTCTTCTACCCTTTTGGATTTTATTCTTAGAGTCATCTTCTTCATTACCTTTTTTTTTCTTTTAGGGAAATTTATTAGCAAAATGACCAACACCATCACAATTAAAACATTTCAATGGAAGCATACCTTTGTATTTTTCGGTTCCTCTTTTAAGCCTTCTGACGAAGTTTGCCGCCTCTTCATATTCCTCTGGCTCATCTCTATAGCTACAATCTAACTTTGGCTTTTGTTTATCTTTCTTCTTTGTCTTCTTGGATGCCTTGAATGTTGCTTCCTTCATGGCCAGATTATCTTGCTCTATCCTCATCTCATAGGTAGTCAGTATCCTGTGTAACTCGTCCATGGTCATTGTAGCTAGGTCCACTTTTTATTCTATAAATGAAATCTTTGAATCAAATATCATTGGTAGAGATATTAATGCCTTCTTAACAACGACATGTTCCTTCATCTCATCTCCCAAACCTTTGATGTTGTTTATTATTTCACTGACTCGTAGAAAGTAAGTTGTTATGTTTTCATCTCTATTCATCTTCAATTGTTCTAACTTGGCTCTAAAGGTTTGAAGTTTAGCTTCCTTGAATTTTTCATCTCCTTCATAGATATTTTTCAATTTGTCCCATATCTCTTTTGCGGATTCACAATTGAAAACCTTGGTGTATATTAATTCATTCAAACCATTCAAGATGGATTTTTCATCTTTTGCATCATTATCTTCAAGTTTCTTTCCATCCTTATATGTTGGGGGAGTGGTTGGTGCTTTGTACCCATCTACTACTACTCTCCATATTTCAAATCCTTGTGCCTGCACATATGTTTTCATTTGTCTTCTCCATAAGGCATAGTTCTGACCATCAAACTGCGGTACACCAATCTCAGCGTAATCCATGATATTCTTCTAATGGTTAGATTGCTCCTTGAAGGACCTGCTATGATACCAATTGTTGGATTACTGAGGGGGGGGGTGAATAAGTTATGAACAATTTTATCACTTTTAACCACAACATATTCTTCAACAATTATTAACATTCAATATATCATCAACGATATAACCATAAACAACATCACATCACAATAGATACACAGTACACCAAAATTTACGTGGAAACCCAAATGGGAGAAAACCACATAATGCTTTTCTTATATATCAAAAGAATACATTCATTGGAAGCACCAACTTCCTGATTCTCCAACTACAACTAGAAGGAGGCTCCAACCCCTATTCTCAGGCTCCAACCTGAAGGAAGCTACAATTCCTTTAATTCTCTGGCTCCAACCAGAAGGAGGCTAAAACCCCCTGAGTTCTCTGGCTCCAACCGGAAGGTGGCTACAACCATATATCCTTTCCTGATCCAACTGCCCTGAAATACAAATGTAGACCAACTGTCGTTATCACAAACTCTGCCACTATCACTGCCACTGTCACTTTGTCTCTTTCACTGTCACTCTGCCACTGTATTTGTCACTCTTCCACTGTCTCATCAACCTGTATCTTCTCATAAACCAAATATACTTGTACCATACCATCCATCAACTATATACCAACATACATACTATCTCATGCATCAATCATGAACCAAAGATACATCAATTAAGATTAGTGAATCATGAACTAGAGCATCAACCATATGTAACCTGTACCATATACCATACCATCAACCACATGCAGATCTGTACCATATCATCAATGGATTATCTCAAGGAACCAATGCATGTCCCTCATGCATATTCCACCATACAACATGAATATGCTTCAACCATGTAAAATCAACTCAAATATATGAACTATAAGAACCATGTCATATTCTGAACCAGATACAAGAGCGCTCCTCACTCAACCAAGAAACCAAGATGTACCATAACCATGTGCCAAACCAATCATACCAAGTATGCCTCAAGAACACACCATATCATAACCAAAAGTAACCATCAAAAAAAGTATACAACCATACAAATACCTATGTAGCTGACCTGAGACATTGAGTGTTGACCTGTAGACTTCCTTCAGACTTCAGGTACCTAGTACCAACATATACTTAAACTTTCAAGAGATTTTTACAGATCTGTGACTTTCACTTCTACTACCCGTGAATATCTGCACTTTCCTCCACTACATCCCACGTACATCCATGCTCTGCTGACTTGCAAACCCCAGATACCTAAAAAACTAGGGTTATTTCACATTTGATCCAACTCTGAGACTTCCACCTTCGAACTTCCTTTGCTACCCCAGAAAATGATGTTACAACCTTAGCAAAAAGATCACTATATCACAAGAAAGATAATCAATGAATAAGTGTGTGAGTGTGCTTGTGAATGACTCCTTGAGGTGTATTTATCCTAATGTTGGGTAACCTCTCTCCTTAAACATAGGGCTTCTTGTTACAACCAATTTACCATTTCATTCATTACTTGTAACTAACTAGGGCTTCTTGCCCATTCTTTGGGGCTTCCAACTTCACAAGGTCATATCTCTCTAACTATGAGGAACTACGTGGTGTTTCACATATCAATGGAAATGGTACGATGCATAAAATCCATCCATGAGTGAGTTACCTTCATTTAATCCATCCTTAATGATCTAATTCCATGATCAACTATTGGATCCTTAACCATGCTTAGGGGTTTCTTGTAGCTTCTTCAAAGTGTCTTCCCGTGAGGACCATACTTAGAGCTACGCCATAAGGGGACCACTTTGGAGACTTCTCCAAATACACCCATCACATCATTTGACATCAATCCAATATTCATTGACATCAATGAAAACCAATTGTCCAACATGATCCACCCTTCCCTAGGCTCCCACTCAATGTGAATACTAATCTTGAGGACAAGTTTACTAACCCTTCTTTAAGCTCCCCCTTGATGAGACTATTAATTTAGAGGAAGGGTCGATTGGCCCTTCTTCAATATTCCCCTTACTGAGAATATTAATATAGATAAAGGGTTTAATGAACATTCTTTGGGCCCTCCCTCAATGTGAATAATATGGTTTAGGAAGGATTGAAAAACCATTCCTCATTCTCCCCTTCAATGATAATACTGTGCTTGAGGAAGGGTAAGTTGAACCTTCCTTGTGCCCCTCCTAGACATGAATATTATACTTGAGGAAGGGTTGGTCGAACCTTCCTCAACCTCCCCCTAGACATGAAAATTAATCTTAAGGAAGGGTCAATCAACCTTACCTCAAGGTCCCCCCTAATGTGAATACTAATCTTGAAGAAGGGTCGATTAACCCTTCGTTGGGATTCCCCTCAACATGGATACTAATATTGTTAAAGGGTTAACTGACCCTTACCCATAATCCCTCTTGACAAGAATGTTATTCTTAAGGAAGGGTCAATTGACATTTCTCTATGTTCTCCCTAGACAAGAATACTATGCTTGAGGAAGGGTAGTCAAACTAGGAGGAATTTTAAGAACCCCCCTTTTTATATGTATAATAAATGGGTGAATCCCAGTGACACATAAGAAAATTTGAAAGCATTTTTATCAATAATATAATATGTATATGTAATTTTTGGTGAATATTTTATTGAACTATATAATCTTGTAAAATCTTGGTGGATATTTCACTGAATTATAAAATCTTGTAAAATATTGACAAATCTTTCACTGATTTATAAATCCTTGTAAAGTCTTGGAAAATATTTTACTAAATTATAAAACATTGTGAAGTCTTGGTGAATTTTTTGATAAAGTATAGAGCCATATATAATAATAGGAAAACATATTCATTAAACTATAATATACTCATTTACATGTTTGGAAAAAGAAACATAAGTTGTCCCTCCTCCAGACAATGTTGCAAGTATTAGGGGTTGTGTTTGCTAGGGTTCTTATTGTGCACTCTTGAATATTCACCTATCAATTTTGATAATATTTTACCACAAAGCTCCTATATGTGTTGATATTTACCACCACTTCTATCAATCTCATGAGATATTAATATTTTCTCTACCATTTTTATTATGGATTC
>JZKD02S1708925.1:110685-127371 GCA_000966675.3 Picea glauca
TCTTCTTCTTCGAAATGATAGGCAATCTTTTAAGTTCTGTACATCATCTATAATTGAGCACCAACTCAATGTGAGGCTGCTACCTCTATTTTACAAGTTGCAACTTGTTTGAGAGCACCAACTCTATGGTTTCTCTAGCACCCACTAGAAGGAAGCACCAACTCCCTTATTGTTCAAGCACCAACTTCCAATTACACAGGCTCCAACATGTATAACAAAGAACACTTGTTCTCCCTTGCACCACCCTGCCACCCTGGTTTCTCTGGCTGCAACCAGATGGAAGCTACAACTTCCTGTGTTCAAGATCTCACTTGAACTTCTAAGGACAACAGTCCTCCCGAGCACCTCCCAACCTCCCTAG
Source organism: Picea glauca (assembly GCA_000966675.3). Taxonomy (NCBI): domain Eukaryota; kingdom Viridiplantae; phylum Streptophyta; class Pinopsida; order Pinales; family Pinaceae; genus Picea; species Picea glauca. The sequence continues at coordinate 111,047 of JZKD02S1708925.1, forward strand.
AATATGTATGAATAAATAAACAGTCAACTATGCAGATAAATCAATTCTTACCAATCTTTCTTTGTTCTGTAAATCTGGTCTTCTACTAACTATTCTGCTATTCTTCTCTTCCTTTGTTTGTTCAGCAGGTCTTCTCTGCATCAACTTGTTCTATCATTCTGCTCTGCTTCGGCTTATCTTCATCATCTGTTACTCTTCTCTTAGTTTCATCTCACACTGTGCATATTTTCAATCTCACACCGCACATTCTATGATTTTTCCTTTCTTACAGTTTCATTCATTTTTCATACAGAACAACAAAAACCCACGCTATCTATCTTATTTTCTTTTATACACACTCACGGTGGTTCAACTTCCCATCTCCTTAGGCAAAAGGAAGACAATTGTCTCAGCAACTGAAACGCCAACTAATCGGCAATCATGAGTCCATTTCACTAACAGATTCGAAACTGAGGAGTTAACTGTGAGAGAGAACAGTAACCCTCTGATCAACACTTGATCTGACGGTTCAGATCATTCCGTGATTTCACATATCGAGATTTCATCATTCCTGATGTTCAATGTTCTTGTCACTTACAAATCCCAATCCACGAAACTACGTAAAGAAGTCGGATCAACGGTCCAGATCACATCTTGATCTGACTGTTCAGATTTAGTCGAGATTTCACACATCACGATTTTGATACTCTTGACGTTCAGTGTTTTTGTCACTTCAAAGTCCCGATCCATGAAACTCCGTAATGGAGTTGTATCAATGGTCCAGATCACATCTTGATCTGACGGTTGCAATTACGTCACAATTTCGCATATCGCAATATCGGGATTCTTGATGTTAATATTCTTTGACATCTCCAACAATCGATCCTCGAAACCCCAAAATGGACTTGGATCAATGGTCCAGATTCAATCTTGATTCAATGGCTGCAATTAAATCACAATTTCACATATTGCGATTTCAGAATTCTTGTTGCATTGTTTCTTTTCCTCTTGATGTTGCGATTCACGAAACTCCGATAGGGACTGGAATCAACGGTCCAGATTCAATCTTGATTCAATGGCTGCGATTAAATTGGGATTTCGCATATCACGATTTTGGCATTCTTGTTGCATTGTTTTCTTGTCTCTCCATGTCGCGATTTGCGAAACTCCGATATGGAGTTGGATCAATGATCCAGATCTGATCTTGATGCAATGGCTGTGATTAAGTCACGATTTTGCATATCGCGAAATCGAGATTCCTGTGGATGATATTACTTGACATCTCCAACTCTCGATCCCTGAAACTCCGACATGGATTGGAATGAATGGTCCAGATTCAACCTTGATCTGACGGCTCAGATTAAATCGCGATTTTGCATATCACGAAATCGGGATTCCTGTGGATGATATTACTTGACATCTCCAACTCTCAATCCCCGAAACTCCGACATGGACTGGAATCAACGGTCCATATTTAACCTTGATATGACGGCTCAAATTAAATCCCGATTTCGCATATCGCGATTTCGAGAGGTTAGGGAACCCTGTTCCTTTGACTCTTCAGTCAGCAAAATGAAAATCTATCCCCACGTGTCCTGCCTGATGATGGATGGTCCTCCTTCTTTCGGGATTTTGTGAGCCCCGCTACTCCTTGCACTTTAAAGAACGTTCAGGTTCTCCTTGATCCAACGATAGTCGGGTCCTGCGCTTGGATCTAATGTCTGAGATGTGCCCTCCTCTTCAGCACTCTTCTTGTTTACATTCAGATCTGACGACCCTCGTTCTATCGGGAATTCAGGAAGGGATCCAACAAACATGGTTGTTGCTCTTCCCCGATTATCACTGCACCGCTGATCATTGTTGTTGTACTCAAGCCATCATCACTATTGTACTTGCCATCAATGACAAGCATATGCTGCCTATAAAACATGCCAACAATCCTCTGTACATTCTTCCTGTACTCATGCCATCTTTACTGATGCCTGTCTATTACATTATTCATGTACTTATGCTATTCTTATGTTTGTCTGTCTGTTACAAACTTCATGTACTCATGCCATCTTCATCATTGTACATGCCATCAATGACAAGCATTCGTTGTCTGTTAAATATTTTCCATTCGCTGTCTGTTAAATATTTGCCAACACAGTCGAATCTCTTATAAGTCATTAAAACCCTCTCAAAATATAAAGTAGATATCTATGAAGTAAATGGGAAGATATGTCTTCCCTCGAAAACACTATGACAATGATCTAGAGAAACACAAAATTGTTTTAAAAGAATGGTACACCACCTGATTAGTCTAGGATTGTAAAATAAAATATCTACACAATAGATAAGAAGGAAGATAATGTGCTTCCTATCAAAGATATGGTATGATAATGCCATTATGATAAGGCACAAAAACCTAATCTCCTTGTCTCTGAAATAATGCAATCTCAAATGGCCCCAAAAAACTAAAAAATCACTAGGGTCATTGATGTCTGTAGTAACAATATCTACGCATGCCAACTGACTCTCACCTACAATGCCATGTGATAGATCAGGGAAATGGGGAAAATACTCTCCCATTCTATATAACTTAGTGATAGAATAAAAATCCTTCTCTATGGGTTGGTACCACAAATCATGACCAACTTTTGAGGCCTACCTACCATGATTCTTGTGACAAATCAACTGCACCAATAATTATGTGTTCCCCTTGAGGGAGTTAACCTCCTCATGAAACTTGATAAGGAAAACATCTCTCAAAAGGAGACAACTCTAATGTGCAATAGGGAAAGAGAGCATATCCCTCTCCCTCTCCCAAGCATCCTATGTACACATGAAGGTATATGGGTTGACCTACCATTGTTTTGGACATCCCTAATTCACATACAAATCTTATTAGGAAAATTTATTTATAAAGTAAAAAATATTTGAATTAACATTTTAATATTCATCAAATATTGAACTTATATATTTTTGCATAAGACACGTGTAAAACTAATCAATGCACCAATTTTAAATAAATGCATTGTTACTTGTGTGCTATAATGTTATAAGTGCACTATAATTTTACCATGGTTATGTAAATGCACAAAATTTAGTGCCATAATTTTATTCAGTGCACTGATAATTACAATGTGTTACAAATCACATACCACTACCATCCCTTTGCATGAATACCAAGGGATTATGATTTACCAAGTATTATAAGGGGAATTGTGGTTAGTACACCCATACATTCATCAACACACTAAAGTGGATAGGAAATTGGCATGCACCTTCATTTATATTTTTGGTGCCATTAGGATGGATTTACATACTACACATTAGTGCAGATAATCTAGGCATCGTACATCATTGTGGACCATCTTGGTGTGATTTTTTATTGATATGTTCATTACAACCCTTAGTGTTGTTACCAAGGATTTGTGGTGTACCTTATCTTACTAAGAGAGCTACTCTCATTGCATCCATACATTTATAAACATGCTAGAGAGTGTGGGAAATTGTGTGCATTAGGTATAACTCTCTAGTGCACTTATCAATGCATTGGATCACTATAGATGATGAGGCATGTATTGAAACTAATGGTCTTACCAGTCGATTTTTTTGCAATTTTTTTGATAAAATAGTAAAATTTAAACCTAACTTTAAAATTTAAACAGCTAAAAATGTAAATTAAGGGATTAAAATCAATTTACATGGTCTCTTCTCCACTGAGGAGGTATGGTTGTGGCATAAAGGGAAAAAAAAAATGGTACCATTTCAAAATTATAAAACTAACAAAAATGTACCACACAAGCAAATGAATCAAGAAATCTAATAATTTGGTAGCATTGGACAATGGGGCAGTCATAGGGGATAGGGAGAACTATTGCTTGTATGGGTGTGAAGCACTGAATAAGAGTTGAAATGAATTTTGGTTTGGTAAAAAAAAAATGATATTTTACTCTATCATGGTGTACCCCCTATCCCATTGCATCAATGCATTTATAGGTATATGGAGCACCAATTATTTGAAAAAAAAATATCCTACATTATTTTGCATGGTATTGTTACACACCAATGAGGTTAAATATATTTGATGCACCATATGTTTTTTCAAATGATCGATATTTTTTTAGAAAATATTTTACCCTACCTTAACATGCACAGTAGGGTTATGCCCAAGTGCAGTTAAGTCTATCTAGCACAACAACTAGATTTTTTTTTTAATTACAGATGTTTTATATATAATATTTTAACCTACCAACTCAGTGCATGTTATAGGGTTCCACACTAGTGTTGTTGAATCTACTTGGCATAGTGACGTGAAATTTTCTTGAAAATATAAAAATTGCACACGTTGGTGCATGTAATATGGTTATGCATTATTGTTAAGTTCTCTTGCTCATCCTGAATTTGTTGGTTCTATGAAAGAAACCTTTGTTTTGGATAAGAGTTTCACACAAAGTTTAAATTCTCTCTTGTCATGAGAATATTTCCATTGGTGTTGTCTTCTAAGCATTTTGCATTGTGGTTAGAATGTAGAATGCAAGAGTCTCACCTTATTCTCCCATTTTATGTGCCGCATTTCACATATAATGGGGAATGTGAGAATATTTACCCAATTATTGGTTCCTAATTTTTTGTGTCCCACATTCCACCTTGTTGCATTTTCATACAATGCAGAATGCAAGATCCATGTCTCCCTACACCAATGTGCTCCCTACATCCTATGTTCCTGCAACATCTCTTTGATGTGGAATATGGAAAACCTTACCCCCTTGACCCTTTCCAATTTTTCACCTTTCATGTTCCATGTTCCCTACATCATCATTTCCTTTGAACCTACCATCACTCATGCATTCAAATTTCACTCATCACATGATAAATCCCATTGATGTGTGGCATGTCATATTCAATAAGGTATCAGCCATAAAGAATTGCCCCTTATGATGATCATGATTATACTTTGTAAGTAATCAAAGATCATCTAGAACCTAACCATGCCTTATCAATATACTATTCAAAGATTATGTGTGGTGGAATAAAGGTGGTTAAGATGGTTCCTAAGAATAAGTTCAAGCCTTGTTGTGGGGATATTGTAAATTGTTTACACAAGGAGATAAGGATTACCATTGATCTGCATCTTAAAAATGGTATGTAAAGGATGAGAACAAAAAGGTAGACAAGATTTGGACATCCAGGTTGGTGAAGGATGGATGCATACCTGAGGTGTTTGATTTTCAAGAGGTTGTTTAGTTGTGTTCTAAGCACTTTGACACAAAAGAACACCAGTTGGTAAGTCTAAAGGAATTTGGAAAGGCTCATGTTTCACTTACCCCTGCCACTTTCAGTAATATGTTGGGTCTCCTTGCACCAACTAAGGTTTTCGATATACTTAAGGATGATGCATTCTTGGATGCTCACATAATGGTTCCTCTACTTTAAATAAATGTACCACAATCCAACTAATGAAAATACAAGGTGTATTAGATTGAAATTGAGGAGCGTGCATAACCATATCATGAGTTTACATGGTTTTTTCCCTAGGTCATTGGACGAGAAATGACTTCACAGATGCTACGTTATGTTTTACATGTCATATATTATAGCTTGTATAAGGAGATGGTATTTGACTAGAGAGACCTTATATCCAATGATATTTCTAGTCAACTGTCAAATTTCTTAAAAACTCTTTTTTTTTTCATATCTTCTTATCTTGTTTATGCATTTCTCTTTTTTCAATTAGTTTGAGAAACTTAGCCCTAAAGGATATATTTATGTTAAAACAAAACCAATTCAAAATTTGTATCCTTCTTTATCGAGATCACACAAATATTCATTACCCTTTTACAAGATTCAAGGTGATTTTGTGGGGAGATTCAGACATATGGTTGTTGTAGTGTAACTCAATACATTTGAAAATGGAATATGGAGGATAAACTCTTAAATTCATAAAGAAACCAAATAATTCACACCATAAACAAAAAATAGTTAACACAAGAATGTAGAGAAAACCCATGAGGTAGGGTAACACCATTAATTATTCCTTATGGAAGGAAATCACTCCACAAGTAATGCTTACTACAAATACAATTTTTTCACAATACATCTCATTTAATTCCTTATACTTCTTTATATAATTCTATCTAACCTCCTAGGAGGATAATATGGGGTCCCCCATATTATCCTCCCTAGGTACACTACATTCCATCCCCCTTCACATTATTCCTCCTTGAAACATGGGAGGAAGCCATTTAATTGTATCGACTAAGCAATGTATCCAACTAGTACCAAGTAGAAGTATCCATCCAACATAGGAAAAATGTGAACATGGGGTCCAAAAGCTTCCTTACCACCTTTATCTTGATTCTAGTTGTTCCTTTGGTTTTGTGGGATTTCTTTGTTGCTCTGGGATTGGGATCGATGTGCCTCCATACTAGTGTACTTTTTGGTTCCATGTTGGTCCATAAGTTTTTTGATACTCACTTCCTTGCCTTGATGATGTTGTTTCTCTAGGTGGTGTGGGTGGTGATATACAACAACCTTGGAAATCGGTTCTTCTTGTTGGCTCTCTTCAACATGGGGTTCCTTTTAGTCTTTGAGCTCCTTCGGTTTTTCTTCCTTTTTATTTCCTTCCTGGGGATTTTCTTCATGTTCTTATGTATCTTCTTCTTATGTATATGTCAGTAGGCACTGTAATTATTTTCTCTTTAGGTACTTCTTCATATGGCCCCTTGGGCTCTTCTTGTTTACTAAAATACATATCCTACAATGTGATTTTCTTTTTCTTTCCAAAGCTTCATAAAATTATTAAAATTAACTATACCAATTGATTCAATCCAAGGACATACAAGAATAAAATCTACATCATTCATATATATAGCATGAAAATATGAATGTGACACATATTTATCCATGCTAAGATTCAAAAATTTAAAAAATTGAACATTCTTACCCTCAACTTGTGTGTTTTGAATATTCTTTGTATGAATTTGCAATATTTTAGCCAAGTTAATATTGATGAAACTATGCTTGCAACCAGGGTTAATAGAAACAATAAATCATAACCTTGTCTTGTTGAATACATCCATGGACCCGTAATAGTAAGGTTGTGAATGAAAACAAACCCTTGGTGCTCTCTTTACCCTTCTTCGCAACATGAGATCACATGTCTAAAAATGTTTTTTCATATTCTGTATTTGAAAGTGCCTTCATCTTGTCATGGTTAAGAAAACTCGACCATATGACTGCATCGTCTTTTAAATTAATATAGATACAATGTTTCCATTGTGTCTCATTGGGCTCTTTGTTGTCTTTTTGTGCATGGTTTTCTTACCACTTAGGATTCTCAATGAACAGGTGGATATGATTGATTGTCTCAAATTAATTTAATATTTCCTTTGATTCCACAAAATTGTCTTGTGTTTCTCCCCCTTGCAAGTTGCTATGTAATCTTGTTAGAAAGAACTCACCAGACCTTAGTCATCCAAAAAAAATATAAATTTTCCAATGAGTAAAGATGAGAATATTTATAACTCTATTTATTTGTGGCATGATATGACTCTATCCTAAATGTCTTGAAGCGTAAAGGTTATTTATTTAATTCTAGTTATGTTTTGGCTCTTTTTTTTTGTTGTACAACTAGGGTTTAGTGGTTACATTTTATTTAATAATAGATACTTGTAAGTACTTTCTTTCACATATTTCCATGTACTCTTTATATATTCATTGGCATTTTGTTGATGTGTGGATTTCATATTTTTTTCTTGATTCGGAAAATTAAGAAAATGGTTGATGAGTTCAAGTAGGTTATTATAGTTAGCATGAGCAAAAAACAAGAACACACTAAGAGATCAAGATATGAGGATTTTGATATAAAGGAGGGGGAGGTGTTTCAAGAAGAGATTTCTGAGGAGAAATTAGTTTTTGACCAGGTGTGTGATATGCAACTTGCTTTGTTGGGGTAAGGTATGAAGTTTAGGCACCCATTTTTTCATTTTCAAGGGGTCTGACTTATCTTGTAGAAAAGAACTTATGCAATAGTTTCAATTGTTTATATGTTTAGTACATTTTATTTAATAACCTTAATTGACCTAACCTAGTTTTTTAGATTAGAAAATGCCTCTGAACACTTTTAAAATTGTTCAAATCACCATTTTCACCATATTTTGATTAACTTGTTTCCTTCATCACTCCAATGTTGGTAAGTCTCCACATGTGATAATGAAACAAATGCTTCTTGATTCAATATTTTATGAAGAGATGCATCAAGCTATGGCAATTGTTTTATATCTAATCAATTAAATGAATTTAATATCACTATTAGTACCTTGGGATATACTACTATGTAAATTATGAGGGTGTATTATGAAGGCTTGACACTTGTTCCTTCCACCTCTTCCTTTGCAAGGAAAAGAGCAGACCGAATATGAAAAATGAGTGGAAATACACATTTTTATGACGTTGCATAACAATGTGGAGTGGGTTCTACAAAGTACTTCACCCAAACTTGGTAGTTGTAAGTGTATGGATTAGTTATTTGGATTCTTGTGTAGAATGATCATCAATTGTATATTGTTTTTGGGACATGTATTATGACACATCTTTTCCATTTCTTCTTTAAGCTTGCATAGATGAAGATTGTGATGTTTGGCAAGTAATGTAAATTATCTCAGTCTTGCATTTTAATGTTTAGGTGGAATCTATCTATTTTTTTTATCCCTTTGCATTTTTTTGATTAAATGTGTTTCTTTACATGCAATAGTTTATGGAATTGGAATGTGTATTGAACATGGAGATTCAAAAATAAAACCCTTTGTTGGAGGTGGATCTATGTAACATGATGTTATTTACTTACTGTGTTAATTTTTTTCAACTTAATTGTTTTATTGATTCATTCGGTTCAATGATAGTATAATCTCTATCAAAATCGAATGATGTAATTAGTCATCCCTCACCACGTATGCATAACAATATAATGGCAATAGATAATGAAATCTCTACCCTTGGAAATATTTGTGAACGTCAAATGGGTTGCATTAGCACAACATACGTATACATAATTTTCTTATTTAATATTTCCTTGTTGAGTATTTTGTTCCACATTAATATGACTACTATGTGTAGAGAATGGAATCCCTTTTGATTCTATATTTATTATGATATACAATGCAAATGTTTTTCTTTTATGTCAAATTTGTCCTTCATTGTTCTATTGGGTTTGTGTAATTGCAGGTTATTCCAACTTAGTTGAATTGTCTTCCTAGTAAGATTGACCTAGTTGAATAAAAAAAGTTACATGAGCTACTCTGCTCAATTGTATAGCAATATTCCTAGAAAATATTGTAGTTAAATTGTTGTGGGTTCTCTTGGTTTTAGTTTTCATGTGACTTTACTAATTTTTGTCTAAACCACTTAATTTCCATCTATGTGTACAGGGTATTCTAGTGCAAGAGTACATGGAAAATCTAAAGTGAGTACAAAATCATCTAGGAAATCTAATTAAGTCAAATTTCAACCAATTTGGTAGGTTTTTATGATAGGAGAATTTCATTTGTTTTGAGCCTAGTTTGAAATTTGTTTTTATGTGTTTTGAGTATAAATTGAAAATAGATCTTATGACTGGAATCTAATATGAATGTTGTTGTATTATGTGTTTTGAGCTTAAAATGAAAATTGATCATATGTATTTTTTGTATGAATCAATAGTTATACTCTTCATGAGTCATTAATTTCAAAGAATTGGTATCACCATTTCATGTCCAAAATCAATGATTTCCACTAGGGTAGGCCAACCTGCATTATTGATCCAATCATTCTTTTTCTATGTTGGCGGATTGTTAAAGAGGTTTTATTTTGCATATTTCATTTCCTAGTACTCGTATTTTTTTAAATTGAGTACACATGTCATGTCCTATGATTTGATCTCCGTGTCATCTACACATGGCCAAGAATGTGATATATCATGCCAAATTTCACTTATTATAACCAAAAATCTAATTTACAAATTTTAGGCCTAAATGTATACCCACTAGAGGATTTTATGGTCTCATTTGTACCCAATAGTTAACATTTATGTTCAATGGGTGTTTTTGTTCCCTATATTTCTAAGGCCTAATCTATGCCCAACATCTATTACAAAGGTATGTGTCTTTAAACCTTTTTATAAGCCAAAAAACATATAATGGATAAAACTGACCTCTCTTCATTGGAAAGAGGTCCTTTTTTGGGTACAAATGGATGATTAGAGGGGAAGTCATGTATGGAATGTGACCTATAAATATTATTATACTTTTGGAGTTATTTATAGACACAATTGTGTGCCCTGCTATTTAGGAACATCTTATAATGAACTTTTTTGAAGATTCCTTTCATAATCGATGAATCAGTAATAAAGAATCCATAATAAAAATGGTAGAGAAAATATTAATATCTCATGAGATTGATAGAAGTGGTGGTAAATATCAACACATATAGGAGCTTTGTGGTAAAATATTATCAAAATTGATAGNTAAGATTGAGAAAATATTTTTTTCTTGATAGGCACATAAAAAGAATTTATATGCTCCATGAAATAAATAAAAGAAGAGGAAAAGAGGTTTGAGTCTGTCTTTGGCATCCATTTTTTGAGACATTTAATAATTGTATCTCTTTGCTAGTTGTCTTGTATTTATGTTAGAGAGCATGTTTCAATATAAAATCTAAACTTTATTTCTGTAGGGATAAAAAATTTAATAAATAACCTATATTGTTAATCTCCTTGTCAAAGAGTGAGTGCATGTTCGTATACTCCTTCCCAAAGTATTTTTCATGTAAAAAATTATTTTTAATTTGCAACTTCATAAATGTTAGAGTATTTATAAGATATTTAATATTTCATATTACTTAAAAATTAATAAATAATCTATGTCTTTTTCATATCCTTGTCAAATAGTGCATGTGTTTACCGTGCTTTCCAAAATATTTTTCATATAAATTTTTAATTGAATATTTATATAATATTTAATTTTCCATATTACTTTTCACTACCATTAAAACTCTTCTAATCTATTTAATGAATAGATTCGATTCTTTAATAATATATGTGTAATATATTATTCTCTACACCAATTTCATATTTTAATCATTTCAAAAGATAATAAATTACTTGTCTTATCTCTAATTGTGTGGTAATATTTTAATGATGAGTTTTATTTTCAAGGAAAGACTATTGCCATGAGTTGAACTTATAATCTATTTAATGAATACATTATTTTATAATTTATTTGTAATATGTTATTCCCTACACCAATTTCATATTTTAATCACTCCAAAGGATAATAAATTATTTGCCTTATTTCTAATTATGTGATAATATCTTAATAATGAGTTTAATTTTCAAGAAAAGACTATTGCTCTGTGGTAATATCTTAATGATGAGTTTAATTTTCAAGAAAAGACTATAGCTATGAGTTGAAAGATTATAGGTGTTGAAAGATTATAGGTCACTTTCAACATTGACTTTAGAAGTGAAATTATACATCATCGAAGGGTATTGACCATCTGAAATTATGATAAATGAAAAAAGAATAAGGTATTCACCATATGAAATTATGATAAATGAAAAAAGAATAAGTTACTGACCATATGAAATTATGAGAAATGAAAAAAGAATAAGGGTATTGACCATCTAAAATTAAAGAAATGAAAAAAGAATAAGGAAATATTTTTCCATCATAGGTTTATTTTATTTAAAGAATAATTTAAGAATGGTTATATCAAATTGTGAATAGTTATATATTGAATTTGTTTGCTCCTCATTCCTTACATTGAATTGTGATATTCATTGAGTATTTATCTAAACTTTTTTATTATCGATGTGTTAATGGTTATATCAAATTGTGAATGGTTATATAATGAATTTATTTTATTCTCATTTGTTACATTGAATTGTGACATTCATTAAGTATCTATCTAAAATTGTGTTGACTTAGGCTTTGTTGCAATGAAACATTTTTCACATTCATTTTAGCTAACTTTGTCAAAATACCTCGAACTTTCATATTTGTCAATTGAAACATGGGTCAGTTGTTTTACCAATTAAAATTAAGCTTGACAAGATCAAATATTGACTTTCCAATTAGAATTATGTTTGAGAAGATAATTTGTGTTTGACAATCACATCATAAAAAGAATATAATCCACTAAATAATAAAAAAAAAAGTTTAAGTATATTTTTTTCATCCATTTTTTTGAGACATTTAATAATTGTATCACTTTCTTTCTAAACTTTCTTTTTATAGGAATAAAACTTTAATAAATAACCTATATTTTCTTTATCTCCTTATCAAAAAAATGCATGCTCCTATTCTCATTTCCAAAACATTTTCCATGTAAAACTTTATTTTTAATTTTCAACTACATAAATGTTAAAGTATTTACAACATTTTTAATTTTCCATATCACATCAAAATTTTAAATTACAAACCAATACTTGATTATTTTAAATAACCATATTTTACTTATACACAATAACATTACTACATATCATATCAAAATTTTAAAATAATATTAATAAAAACTAACTAACCAAATAATAAATTAACAACCCAAAACTTAAAAATAATAAAGGTTGCTGCAAGTTCCACTTTAAGAATTTCTTTCGAACTTTTCTTTACACTTTCTTTAAGAATTTCTCCAAGGAATCTTGAATATTAATATAATAATTCTCATAAATTTTCTTTAATTTAAATAACTACAATTTAAATTTAAAAATAAGATTTTCATATTTCTTTTATCATTTAAGGAAAAAAAAAGTCGCATTAACCAAATGCTCCAAATGGCTGGACACGTTACATTATCATTTCATTGATAACAAAGTTGATAGAGCAAATTGTAAAAAATATATCAAAAATTTAAAAATAATATTATCTTAATAAAAAAATTATTTTATTAATTATATTCATTATAAATATTAATTTATTTCAGTATTGAGATAGAAAAAAACAAGACAAATTTTTTTATTTTTAAACTTGTAGATTAAATTATAATAATAATAATAACAACAATCTATTTTTAAGGTCACGACCAAGCCAGCACACCAAATTGGTGTATGAGAACCCCCTTGTTTGTGGGATAAGGGACCCCCCTCCGCCCAGCGATTTGATTGGTAAAGTCTATGAAGGTATACATACCCTACCCCCCTCTGAATTTGAACCTGTAATCTCTTAAGAGGAAACACATGTTCTTAACCATTAGGCCCACTCAGGCTGGGAAAAAGTTTAAAAAGGTGAACAGGGTGACTTAAAAAAGTACATCGAACCTTCCCTGGTGAGAAAGATCGAAAACACATTATTTTAGATTCATTTTTACTCTTTCATAAGTTTAGATTTATGTTATTTTTAGATTTATTAAGTATTTAGAGGGATTAAATTCTTTAATGTGTAAATTTTTTTCAAAATGTAAAATTTGGAAAAAAGGTTTTAACTTTGAGAGATTTGGTTTTTCTAAATTCATGATAACACTTCATAAATTGAAATTAAGATGGATATAAATAAGTTTCAATAGTAAAAAGTAGCTTCAAATTTTCAAATAATTATTATTATATGTGTATATTTTTTTATGTATAAATTTGATGCTTTCAAATTTATTAAATAGCATCTATATTTTATAGAGTAATATAAAGAATGCCACTTTAAAAGTTACATGAAAAAGTAACAATGTTCAATGATGAAAAAAGTGAATAGTTAAAAACTAGTAAAATAAAATGCATATATATATATATATATATATATATATATATATATATATATATATATAGTAGATAGATTACATAGTGTTCACGGAATATATATTGTTAATGAGATAATTGATCTGTATTTATGAGCGGAATGAAATGAATAACAGACTGAATACAATAACATAGAGATATTGAGAACAATAACAGATATCCACTAAACAATAACTTCTATTGAATAAATAAAATAGGCTGAAACTATAAAACTGCAGAACTAGAACAACTTGCTCGAATGTTGGTAGCTATCTCTGAGAAGAGATGTGGTTGCTACGCGCCTCCGTCTGAGCAAAATGATTACAATGAGGCTCCAGAGACCTTTTAAAAATTACTCATGAATGCCAAAAACCTAGACATCTGAAAACCTAACCCTAGAAGATGAAATGCCAAAAGTTATGTGGGCCCCAATGGGTAAGTTGGTACCTCAACTTCCCGGCATCGTAACTTTTGCATATGACCTTCGTTTTAGGCGTGTGATAGCCCGCCTGAAATGTGTTTTTGAGAACTACACATTATTCCATCAAACTCAAACTCCATCATTAGTTTGACTATGGCAAACCAAAAAAACATTGTTTGGGGTCCCAAAACGGCCCCAGAAGTAAAAAAAGATGTATTGATATGAAAACTTCCAAAATAAGCCAGTTGGAATAGGTGGGTGGCCACCAATATCAACTTGGATGTTGTATGGGGCTTTAGGACAGCCCCGGACGTGCAAAACTCACAATTACAAAGAAATGTCATTATTACAGAGAAACGTGTTGAACTAAAAATTGTTAAGAGGAGCCAGCTGGAACAGGTGGGTGGCCACCAATATCCACTTTGATCAGTCCTCCCCCATTAGGAAGCAATGGTCTCCATTGCGTTGAGTGCCCCCATCAGGTAAGAAAATTTATGTTGAGTTTTTCCCCAGCAGAGCCACTTGCCTTGGTGCAGGAGCTACCTTGCCTTGACAACCCGATAAAGTTGGATCCTCTCCTGGCGAGTGCCATTGAATTGTATGTCCATTATCTGATCAGTGGATGCTTGTTCCATGTAGTTAGGGTTGAGCTATGTTGGTGTCAATTGTTCTGCGATCTCTGAGGTGTCAAATAATGGTGGAAAATATGGCCAGAGGAGGTCCACATTGAACAATGGGTGCAAGCCAAGGAAGGGGGGAGTGTTGAGCTCAAAAAAATTGCCACCCACAGCCTTGGTGATAGTGTAATTCCCATAGCAAAGTGGACAGAGCTTTTGATGGGGCCCTGTAAGGCGTTATTTCTACAAATGTAACCAGACCTTGTCTCCCACCTGAAACATGTGTGGTACCTGGTGTTGATCATGGTGATGCTTGTACTTAACATTGGCTTTCTGAAAAATCTCATGGACCTGTTGGCGGATGTGTTGAATCCGCTCAATGAATATGGTGGCTTTTTCAGACTCATACTAAACATGGGAAGATTATGTTTGTGTGGTTGCAATAGGTAGTGCAACATCAATGGGACCCAAGGGTTGGAATCCCAACCCCACCTGAAATGGGCTATGGTCGGTGGACCTATGGAGGGCCATATTGTAGATGTGTTTACAATAGGGAATATTCTCATCCCATGTACATGGATGCTTAGAGTTATACATGCGCAGGATGTGCACAATCATCCGATTGACGACCTTTGTTTAGTCATCGGTTTGAGGGTGGAAGGCAGTGGATTTAGTGAGCTTGGTGTCCAACAGTGACCAGAGAGTCGACCAAAATGTGTTGAGGAACCTGCTATCCCAATCGAAGATGATGGTCTATGTTATCCCAAAATGGACCCACACTCGTTCGAAGAAGATCTTGGCAGTATCTATCGTTGTGATGCTCTTCTTCCAAGCTGTGAGAATGGCCATCTTCGAAACCCAATCAACCACCACAAATACACAATCATTGTCTTTCTTGGTGGGCGGAAGGCTAGACATGTAATCCATTGAGATGGATTTCCAAGGCCTCTCGAGAGTAGGAAGAGGGGTGTATAAGCCTTGCTTCTTGATGGTTAACTTGGCAATGGCACAGGCAGTGCAAGATCTAATATACTTGTTCACATCCTGTCGAAGTTTTGGCCAATAAAAATGTTTCTGTAGAATGGCCACAATTTTCTCCACACCAAAATGTCTTGCCATCCAACTGTAGTGAGCCTCCCAAATCAGTTTTGCACGCTCACTTACAGGAACACAAAGGTTTCCCAGATGGCATAGCAGTCCATCCTGAATGTGAAAATCGGTGAAATTCATGCATGTACCCAAGAGCTGATAGGTGGTGGCGAAGTCAGAATATTGTTGATAAACTTGGGGCCACTCATATGCCCCATTCCCACAAGAATGGAGCACGGTGGTGAGTGCATCCACGGGAGGTCGACGGAGGCACTCAGCGACACGATTTGAGCTCCATGTCTTATACTTGATGTCGATGTGGAACTGTTGCAGGTATCTGGACCATTTTTTATGGTGGTCGTTCTGCAACTTCCCTTCTGTATGTATGAATTGCAGAGGCTTTTGATCAGTGTGGATGATTGTCTCCTTTCGCAGAATGTAATGTTTCCACTAACGACAGGTTTGC
Organism: Picea glauca; assembly: GCA_000966675.3. Lineage (NCBI taxonomy): Eukaryota > Viridiplantae > Streptophyta > Pinopsida > Pinales > Pinaceae > Picea > Picea glauca. Next base: position 127,342 of record JZKD02S1708925.1, read on the forward strand.
ACAATGGAAAACATTTCCTTGTCATAGGCG
>JZKD02S1708936.1:60592-71025 GCA_000966675.3 Picea glauca
CAGGATAAATGTTGTGTACTTGTGGATGTGTATTTCTTAGTGATCTTGTGGTTGTTATGCTCTTATCTTTATGAAATGCAAAGAACTATAATATCAACATAAAACATTAACAACACATACCATGATACCTTGGACCAATTACCTCATGGAGTAAGAGTCCTCTCCGATGCAAGCCCAGGCCGGTGGTGATGGAAGTTGTTGTTGCTGACAGGACAAATCTGATGAAGAAGAAGAGACATGGCCCTCCAGGGCCATGCTCAAGTCAATCCTGCTCTCGGTACTCCATATCTAGGACCATGTGGGCCTCGAGACATGATCTCCTAGTTATCCCTAGATATCGGGGATAACAAGGCCTTTGATCGGGTAATATGGTCCTTCATCGGGATACTTCGTACTCATTTGGGGTTTGAGGTACCCTTCATTAGAAGGATAATTGCTTGTATCTCCTCGGTTTCTTTTGCGATATTTATTAATGGAGAAAACTCTCCTTTATTCTCCTTAGAAAGGGGGCCAAGGAAGGGATTCCCACTCTCACCTCTCCTCTTCCTCCTAGTAGCATAAGGATTAATAAAGGTCATTGGTTTGTCCACCACTTTAGGGGAATTCTAGGGTATTCAAACCTCTCCAAATTTCAGGATTACTCATCTACTTTTTGCAGATGATGTCCTGATTTTCTGTAGTGGAAGATTGGGACATGCAAAGACATTAGCAGATATCCTCCAACTATTCTGGAGTGCTACAAGGATGATCATGAACTCACAAAAATACACTTTATCTCTAATTGGGTTATATAATGCCACTTTAGCCCTTTATGGATCTCTCTTCCCCTTCCCACTATAGGATTTACAATAGGGGATCAAATATCTTGGCTTCCAGCTTAAAGCAAACAAATACGTCATAGGGGACCGATGTTGGCTCTTGGTGAAACTAGAAAAAAGATTAAACCTCTGGAGTTTTTAGAGGCTCTCAAGCGAAGGTAGGTTGACTCTGACATAAGTGGTTCTGTAAGTTATCTCAGTCTACTGGATGTCTCTCTCATGGATTACCAAAATTATTCTAGAAAAAAATCCGCAGATTATTCTTTCGTTTTATCTGGTCTGGAATGAAGGAGAACTATATCTTACCATGGGAAAAATGGGATAGGTTGGCTCACCCAAAAGCATTGGGGGGCTCAGGACTGAAGAATATTTTCATTTTTTCAAAAGCCTTAGCAACAAAAGTGTGTTGGAGGCTCTTCACTACATTTAGTTTATGGACCCAAGTGGTCACCCGCAAATACATCTATCTAGACTCGGTGGGAGATTGGATACGTCAGCCCGAGACGTGTTTATATAGCTACTCCATCATTTGGAAGGCAATAATCAAATATTTTCATGTTATTGGTGATGGATTGGCTTGGAAAGCGGGAAGGGGGGATAAAATCCACATTGGAACAAATCCATGGCCTGGAAATGGGAATGCTCATTCCCTTCCACAAGTCATCCTAGACCATTTATATACTAAGGGGTACTACAAACTTAATCAAATTGCTCATCCAAGCCCGATAAAGATTTGGCATCAAGGGTGGTTCAACTCTGAGATGCTTGGGTTGGAAGGAGAGTTCAATATACATTGGGATAACTACATTTTTTCCCTTCAGGGGGGCCACATTAGGTTCTTGGATAAGGATGATGAGTTGATCTAGAAAAAATCTCCACATGGGGTTTACTCACCCAAATTGAGCTACATAGCACTTAATGTTGATCTTATCCAAAGGGAACGATGATGGTGGTGAAGAGGGGTCTTTGGAAGCTCAAATTCCCACTGAAAAACACAGATCTTCATGTGGTCGGCATTGGTAAACAAAGTTCTGACCTGGGACAAGATGAGGAAGCATCATATTGAAGGGCCAGGCTGGTGCTCTCTATGTAAAGGGGAAATTGAAACTATAGAACACATCCTCATCTTCTGCCCTTTCACTTTAAAAGTTTGGTTGGCCAGGAACTCTACCATTTTCTAGGATAAGGCCTCGGTAACCGAATTGGTAGCTGCCAAAAGTCTCTCAATTCTGGAACACTTTCCTCGAGAAAAGAATGCACTTGGCATCTGAGCATCTTAGCTCGTTCCCATAGACCCATCCATGCCCTGGGATTTTTTTGACGAAGCATCACAAAATCTCCTCTGTGGGGGGGGGGGCGGGGACGGGGCAGTGCAACATATTTCAAACTCACATTTTTTCAAAATAAAAATAGGACTAGGAAAAGGCACAAACAACTATGCAGAACTAATGTCAGTTCTCCTATTACTCAAAACAACAAATGTCCTGCCACAATATTTTTCTGCAACCTTTTTTGAGGGAGATTTCTACCTTGTTGGCCTCTTTTGACTCCTTCACTATACGACACGTTTACAGGGACAAGAACACAATAGCAGATGCTTTGTCGAAAGAAGAACTCAACCTTTCTTATGGTCACTGCCACTTTTCATAATCAAATGGAAATACAGTACATAATTTCTACCACCTACCCTTCATAGAAAAATCAACACAAGCTCTTGCTCCTTAATACTCCATTATTACTTTTGTGTTGTATATTTTGGATCCAATTCTGGTATATAAGTATATACACTATAAATGTATTAAAGTACTTCTTATACATGTAGTAGATTTTGTAAATTGCACTTAGCAACCCATTTTAGACTTGAACCACTTAAAAAGAACTTGGTTAACTCAACTATCAACACATTGTTTCTTTTTGGTCAAAACCCCTCTTACTTTCTCTACAAAATTATTATAAAATTAATTTATTATTTATATATATATTTACATATTAAAATCATTATAATATATATATATTTTAATAATATAATAATTAAATAACAATATTAATAATTAAATAATTATACAAACCATCGTAACTCCTATATAACTAATAACCGTGATCCGCACATCACTAGTTGAAGCTCTGCCTCGCGTCTAAGCATTGGTTCAGGGATTGGGACAGCCAACGTTGGTTCCGGTCCTTCGTTGATGGTGAAACCAAAAATTCGGGGAGGAGAGGGAGAGGGAGAGGTCGATCTACAGTACAATGAACCGTCGCAGAAAACCAAATCACCAAATCACTCAAAATCTTCCATGTCTGTTGAGAGCCATCGTACATTTCCGCTATGCTTTCTCTGTTGTGATTAGAGCCAATCACCACGACTTTGTACGCCCCATTATTGTCTTCCGCGATGCATCGGAGCTTTATCCAAGTTATTGCTAACGTGGGAGGAAGTTGGATGGACTTTCCAGTATAAGGATTATAGAGCTTGGGCAGTGAAAACTCTCTCTCGACAAATCCTGCCAAATGATCTCCGTTTCCAAATGATCTCCCAATTCCTTCCACCAATCTGCTGGCAATTCCTTCCACCACTCAACAGCAACATCTTCTACTGCTTTTCGTTTTCCACTTTTCCCTCTGCCACTTACCATTTTCGTTCTACAGTTTTCCCTCTGACTCAGCCCGATTTTCGTTCTTCAGTTTTCCTTCGGCTTCCTCTTACTCAACCAGACTCCACCAGTCGAGAGGATCAATGAGAAATGGTGTTAATAGCAAATTTATATTTATATCCTATATTGTGATCTAATCGTATCACGTATGTAACCAATACAACCGACTTTACATATTGTTAATTGATTTTTAACATTCATAGATCAGTGTTTATTCCCCACTTTGCTAATTGATTTTTAACATTCACAGAACAGTGTTTATTCCCCACTTTGCTTTTATGTTAAGAAATTATTTCTCAAAATATATTACTCCGAGGCTGAGTATAGTTGCTTCATTAGACTCCACCGCTTCTTTAAGAGAATAGAAATTAATTTTAATATTTTTTTTTAGATTCTCATAACAAATAAGAATTGCATTATAATTATCATAACAAATAAGTATAGGTCAACGATTCAAATTCAATTGTACAATTGTTGTAACCCAATAGCTTCCTTAGAAGTTTTTGAAGCCACATGTAGTCTTTGAAACCACAATGTACTCTCTCTTAGTTTTAAAATGTGTAACTACTTGTTTCCTCTTATTCTCCCAATCAATTTTTTGACAATTGTGGGGTACCACTTTTTTGTCTTGTGACGTGTTCCATTTTCTTGAGTTTTACTTTTTAGACAATGGTGGGGTATCACTTTTTTGGTCCGGTGACTTGTTCGATTCTCTTAGTTTTACTTTTTAAAGCTACATTTTGGTTTTATTTATGTGTTTATTAAACCATCGACACCAGCCCATATTATATGATATCAATGTTTAATAGGCCATGAATTTTCGTCGATTCCAATGAATGAATCTTGGTCATTCGATTATGGGTGAGGATAGATATTGGTTGTAGAAACCCTCACTATGCATCATATCCATTTCGTAGGGTTATATGAAATCAACATCGCTTGCCACATTAGCCTCCAGGGGCAGCTCAATTGGCAAGTGTCATGATATGAAGTGTTGTGTTCGATGAAGTTTCGAGTTCAAATCCCCCAGATTAACTCGTTCCTGAGAAAGGGGCATATGTATGGCACCTGGAAGTTATAGTGGTAGTGTTATCCCCTACCCTAGGGATAAATAAGGAGATCATGTCTCAATGCCCATAGGTCCTAGACATGGAGTGTTGAGAGCCAAATGACTTGAGCATGGCCCCGGAGGGCCCCTCTTTTCTTTAGTGCAACCTATTTATTAGCAGCAACAATATCCATCCCACTAGCCTGGTCTTGAAGTAGTAGTAAGTCTTTCTCTACCAGGTAATAAGTCCAGATATCATGGAATGTGTCACTATGATTCTTGAAGCACTTAAATATGTTGCATTGAATTCTCCTTCATTTCATAACGTTTTCTTGGAAATTATGATCTTTGACTTGTTCATACTTGGAAGGGTGACATGATGCCCTAGTAAGTTGATCTCCCTTTAGGATGGGTTTCCATTGGGTGGGTTTGTGAAAGGTCATCATTTGTTCCCTACATACTTACCAATTTTTTTCTTTACTCCTCTCATCTTCCCCCTACATTTGTTCTAGTATTGGTATTTGCCACACTAGGAAGGGTTGTACCTTTTTTTGTGGGAAGAAGGGGATAAAGGCCCAGAGGGTAAAAGTAGCAGGCAACTGTTAAAATCCAAAGATAAAAATCTTTGAGATGCTTCTCTCAGGGACTCTCGAGAAAGAAGTAAAAGGCTTATCAGTAAGAAAAGGGAACCTGTAAGATAAATAAACACTCAAGGTATTAGTTGGTGGATTGGAGGTCTCATCACGAGCAAGCCTATTATGACCATGGGCATGTAGTGGTATGAACCTACCATCTACTTGGTCACCAAACCAGAGTAGTGTCTCTTGGTGACATAGCTAAGAGAAAGGGGGCCTCATCACGATCTAACATTCTCATCTCCGTGAAATGTTTGTGGATAACGTTGTCACCTCTTGTCACCAAGCGAGGACATTGTCCCTCAACTCTTCCCTTGAAGCATAAAGACAAAAGATCAAAAGTGATGAAGCTAAGAATAAAAGGCAATGAACGGGCTAGAAAACAATGGCATCTATGAAAAGGTGCAGCTTTCCCTCTAGAAAGGAACGCACAAGTAAGATTTACAGTTCCCTGTTATCACCACACCCCATGCCCAAACACTACCCCATACCACCTGAAAAACTTGCATGTCATGGATTAGTTCTTACCTGGGAAACACCCCAAACTATAAGAGGATTAGCCCAATAGGACACCCTAAGATCTTCTCCAAACTTGACTTGTTAAATTACATAATGTCTTCGAGCATCTGTCTGGGTAAAGGGGAGTTTGATGCACATGTTTGGGTAATTTAATTATTGGATATGATTTACATTTTATGATCCTTGTGACTTATGGACCTGTGGAGGATGTACTTGTTGTTGTTGCAGGGCCTTTCCTGGTGGATAGGTACACATGGGGCAATGATTAGCTCGGACCTTCATGGGGATGAAATCCCACATATGGATGTTGTAACCCCAGCCAGGGGAAAGAAGAAATCAAATATTTGCACCAGGAAGAAAGAATGACGTTACCCTAGGGGACACCCTGGCAGACCTACACCTAGGGGGGTCTTACTCTTCCACCTGTACATTAACCTTTGATATCCCATGACGTCACCATCATGACCCTAGATTTCATCCATAGTTAGTGTTTTCCTTATGAGGGCAGTTGTGAGGTGGTTGGAAGGCAGGGGCATCATTCAGGGCCTTTAGAGGCCAAACGTCCTACATCTAGAGCTCAACGTTCTACCTTAGGGGATCAACATCACCCTAGAAGGGCATAAAGTCACCCTTGGGGATGATTTTAGGTGTTAATTACTTTTATTTATGTAAAAAATGGATTTTTATGTAAATTGGCTAGGTCGTCCTTTTATTTGATCTAATTTTAATTAAAGGTCAAAGTTTTGTATAAATAGAGGTAAAGTACTCTCATTTTTTCATAAAAACTTATCACACACTAAGTGTGGTCTAAAATTTGCGCCCTTTTTGGGAGTTATTAGCTGAAATAGGGAGGTGCACTTGTCTTGGATGCTAAAATTTACAACTTAGATCATTTCTTAGTGAAGTTACCTGGAGATCTAAAGTTTTATTGCTTGATTATTCTTGGTGAAGTAAGTAAATTTGCAATTTTTCATTTCATTTGAATGGTTATGGTATATTTTCTTATTCATGTTAAAGATTATAAAATTTCTTGCTTGACAAACCCTAGGAGTAAAGGACTTAGGATACTACTTCTTTGCTCTTCATTTGCTAGACTTTTACTAAGGTGATTTGACCTAGATAAACTTCTAAAGCCCCAAATGCTAGTTCTTTAGAATCCATTATCTATTTATTGTTTCTCTTAATACCTTTCAATAGTCTAAGGAAGGAAGATTCACTTGGGCCTAAAATTGCTTACTCTCTAGTGAATTTGTCTTTAGGTTTTTGATGTTTGAGGCCTTGAACTGCCAACACCTCCTCCATCCATCTCTTCTCCTTAGACAAGTATAATCAGTTTGTTATTACTTCCAAGAGAAAACCGTCACCTATATAGTCCATTACCCCTTAAAGGCACTAGTCCACTTGCTTTAATGAATGATTGATCAAACAAACACTCAAACTCTCTTCCTCGAAGATTTTGCTAACTTCTACTAACCCTAAAATTAACTAATTCACTAGTTAACTTGCTTCTGTTGCAAACCTTTGCTACAATCATACCAATCTACATTAATTTGTTGCATACACTTACATAACCTGCATTTAACTCACTCAGAAATTTCTTGTGACAATTTCCAAACAATCTACTTCATAAATGCTAAGTTTACATGTTTTTTTCTTTCAATTCTGAGCACTAATACTTGTTATTGTCACAAAATATTGCTACATCCATCTAACTACAAAAATTTCATTGCAAAATTGACATTTAATGATATCTATACATTGATAAAATTGCTTGTGACAATTGATTGCCATTCTTCCTATTTAAATCTATCGTTTCATTGTCTTTTCAAGCAATTCCAAGGCATATTTATTGCAGCTGTTACAAAATACTTATTGATGTTGTAAACTATTACATTGTTGCAATTTTGTGTCAGCTAGCTTATTTTTCAAAGGTTCATGGTCCTATGAAGCACTAACATCATTTTTCTACTTGAAAGTTGCCATATTTTCTTTGTTGTCTTGTTCTAGGAAGGTACACTCCATTTTTACCATTGTTTCATCCATTAGAAACCTTAAGAACCTTTTGACTTGAGTGACTAGTGAGAGAGGGATTTTATTTCATCCTTGTCATAGTTTTATCATCCCTTTAGGTCACTAGGGACGTATCTCTTGGGGTAACTTTGATATACTCCTAAAAAGAAATGGGTTTCCTATCAAGGTGACAGTGATAGGTCACCCCCTATTATTCCAATCTTGCATATACTTGCCTTGGGATTTAGGAAAGTACAAATTATGCAATAACATTTTTGGGGAACACTGAGTCAATATTCCTCAACGACACTTTTTCGGTAAGAATTTATCCAAAGCCTTATTTTCACAAAGCTTACATGGAGACTCCATTGTGGGTGATTCCCCCATCCCTTTGATAATCCTTAAGAGGATATCTGGCGACTCCACTAACATTTTCCAAGGTGCCACCTTACTCTCAATTTTGTGATATTTCCAATTTATGGGATCATGACGCCCTCGGAACAAGTGTATCCAACTATTTATTTCAAAAAATTTCAAGGATACTCGCATTATTTTGATGCAAAATGGTTAAAAATATCTCCAAGATTCAGAGGCCTCCCAATTACTCACATTGTATAATTCTTGAAGTATATAAGTGAGGTAGAATTGGAAGGGGCAGATGTTCTGGTAAAATTGTTCAGAATTTATCTGTCATATTTTTTGCAAGATTGGTTTAAGGGTTGTTGAAAATATAGGGGTATATCATCTTTCTTAGACCTCATCAGTAGGTTTATTGAGTTTGTCAAACCAAAATGTTGAACACATGAATATGCTCTTCAAAATCTCATAGTATCCCTAGAGGATGAAGGATTCACCACTAAGATTGTGGAAGATATTAGGGATGTGTACCATATTCAATACCAAGAACCCTCTGATAAAGGAGAGATTTATGAAGAAAGTTGTCAACCCCTTGAAGAGGAACAAGTTTTTTCCTATGATTCGATAGAATGCAATAAATATTTAACAAAATAATTGAATTATTAGGATTGTTACACGCTATTTTGGTCACCCTGGTGATGTATCTACAAGTGATGTATTCAGGCTCCCACAAGGACTTTTTGCCTGAGAATAGTGACTGTTGTCTTCTTCCAAAAAGCATATTCTTAAGATGAGTTCGCAGGCTGCCTATGTTATAGGGTGTGAAAATCCTTCATTCTCGTAGGAAACCCACACTTAGGGTGCGAACTATTTGCAGTCTTCTCTATAGGTAGGGTGTGAGCCTACTTCAAAGCTTGAAAAAGAGAAAAGGTCACGAAGGTTCTAGAAGGGAATCTTCTAGAAAATGATTTCGCATTCGCATGGTTGGCATCCTACTGACTTCTCAGATTTAGTGGGATCATCCTCATTCATGTAACCATCCCTCCTTCTCCTATATATTTCAAGGTTTCTTATGGAAAAATTTAAGCAAGATTGAATGAAGAATTGGTGAGAGAATTGTGTGAAGAACTCTGTTTTGGACAGAAGCTTGAAGACTCTATTTCGTCTATCAAGTTGTATTAGATATTCTTCATGCAAATGTAGAGCAAGTGTGTGTGTTGGAACTGAGGGTCACTGAAAGAAAGTCTGCGACATCAAGGTGATCTGGTTGTATCTTCTACTTTCATTTAATATAATACAACGGCATGTCCCTTTCCCATAAAATCACTCTTATTTTATTGCATAATTCCTTAATCATATGCATAGGTTGACACTGAATGTACTTTGGTATATTCACTTTGGTTGGTTTGTGTTGTCTTGGACCTGATTTCACAAGAGCACTGAAGCGAAGCAGGAACAACAGAGACCTAAGGAAGCGATATAAATGTATGTCACTCATTCCTTCTTAGTAGTAGATTCAATGACTACAACTTAGAGAAAGAGTCGTGTCCTGTCCTGTTTTGTTCTAGATCCAGGTGGATCTAGGGAGATCTGTTAGTGTCCACACCTACCGATTTATTCGATAAAAAAATTGGCGACTCCACTGGGGATACAACCCATTTTAGTGGTTTTTACCTGGCCATTTTCTCTTTACCTACCCTTTTTCATTCCCAATCAATCTCTGAGTCTTGAGGAGATCCTCATAGACTCCCTGGATCAAGAAGTTCCCTCAAAAGTTCTATCATTTTTCCAAAATTTGCTTGATTACAAACCTACTTGCACTGCACCTTTCAGTAGCCTGTGAGAATCACTAAAGTTTGCACCCTAGTGTTCAGTTCAGTGTGAACTTCTCACAACCTGCCTATGTCTACCCTACAAGAATCCTTAATTCTCGCACTTGTTGGGCTCCAGATTTATAACATTTTCTTTCTAGTTCTTGAAGATATTGTTTACTCTCCTTAAGTCTTTTGTTAAGCAAACGACATTCTTTCTGTTCTATTCATATTCTGTTACACATATATGGGCCTTGGAGCACAACTACTCAAAACACAAGATAATATCCCAATATGTGCTTCAATCATTGGACAAAATCTTGCTCTGTATTCAATGGAGCTTGGCCCTGAATGGGTGAAGGAAAGGGTTTAAAAACAAAGATATAATGTGGATGCACTGTCACCTCTTGGTGCAAATGCTGTAAAGGGCAGACAAGGAGTAATTTATCTCTGGAACAAAGTTACCAATTGGTGTTTCTGATGATGTTGAAGTTGTTAAATGGTTTGCAAAAAGACATGGGGTTATTGCTATCCCCGGTGGTGCTAGTAGAGGACCAGGGTATGTTTGTGTTTTATTTGGGAAT
>JZKD02S1708947.1:30099-44811 GCA_000966675.3 Picea glauca
ATATAAAGGTATGTTACTTGTTCCTTCCTACTAGCTAATTCAATGGTCAAAACTTAAGGAAAGAGTCATGTCCTGTCCTGTTTTGTTCTAGATACAGGTGGATCTAGGGAGATCTATTAGTGTCCGCACCTACCGATTAGTCCAATAATAAAATTAGCGACTCCACTGGGGAGTATAACCCGTTTTCTTGTGGTTTTTGGTATTTTTTCGTAGCCATTTGCTCTTGTCTTACATTTCTCCATTCATATCAATCTCTGAGTCTTCAGGATACCCTGATAGACCCTCTGGGTCCAAAGTCCTGTTCAAATTTTGTGTCATTTTCCAAAAATTTGACTAAGTTCAGACATTTTCGCACTGCACTCCACAATAACCTGTGAGAACACACTGAGTTCACACCCTACCTTTAGGTTCAGTGCGAGGTTCTCGAACTCTGATCAAGGACCACCTGCGAGAATCACTAATTCTCGCACTGTGTAATATTATAGCCAGCCTACGAACTCATTTTTTCAAACTTTTGGATTTGAGTTTTGGCATCTTTAACTACCCAGATCAGTCTAGGTGCCTCATAAGAGTTTCTTGGACCATTGATTGATGTCTTTCTTGTCTTTGTTTTCATGCATGAACAGTCTTAGGATTTCAAAGGATCTTCTTGTCACTTCTATCTTGACTTTCGTTTCTTGACTTTTCTTGGCATAGCCATACTCTCTGATTTCGAAATCTGAGTGTGCTTGTTTGGTTAAGGACTGGCGATCGGTTGAAAGTTGAGTTTCTTGGTCTTTATCATTTGCTTAGTGTTTGAAAGATCACTTTTCTTATGCGATTGAAAAGACTAGATTGGTTTGCTTCTTATTCTTGTTTTCATTGAAAGAGTGGTTTGGGTTTTTATCATTGCTTGTTCATTGGTTTTTTATTTTCTGTACTCTCACTATCATGGTGTGGGTCCTTTTTGAAAATTGAACAAAGTTTTTCTTTCAAAAAGCATTTTCGTTTTTGAAAACGTTGAAAATCAATTGTTGAAATTATTGAAAAAGAAACAATAGAGAATTGTTGTTGATGCGTGATTTTTTGCATTTGCTTTTTAAAGGAAATTGTGTCTTGTAGTTCCAAGTTAGATCCGTAAAACTTCTCTCTCCCTCCCTTACATAGGATTCATTGAACGAAAATCGATATATTTCATTCTCATCCATGCATCGTTGGGTCAGAGTCTTATACAACATCAGTTTCATATATGTTTCCTTTGAGTAAACAACAGCTCTTAATAACACTGCGCAATTGTAAAATTTACCTAGTAACTCTTTTCTAAGGCTCTATTACACCAATATTTAGCTAGGCTAGCGCTTTGGTGTAGGAAGAGAGATACACTCTCCAAAGCACAAAACACACAATAGCATCTTGTGTTAGGGAGTGTTAAATTCCATTTGCAACATCTTGTCCTGGGAAGCCCTTCTCACACAAGGGTCAAACACAAGGTCGCATTGATATTGGCAAAGTTACTCACCCTGCTTTGTTGATATCAATGTAGAGATTGCACGTATTACGGGGATCACTCGAAGGTATACCCACAATGATGAGTGGAAGCCTTTTGAGTTGATTTCGGGCTTGATACCCTGCCCTTGCGTGTGGATCAGACTGTCGACTGTTCCCCCAGGATTTATTGTTGTTGGTGGTAACCTTAGTGGCCTATCTTTCTAGGTTCTTACACGAGATGACTGTGAAGGGGAAAGTCTTCACAGTACCTAGAATTGAAGTTGACCAAACTCACTCGAGATCCTTGGAGGGTATACCCACGATTATGTGTGGGAGCTTGCACCAGGGTGTAATTCCGTTAAGTAGGGCGTCAGCGTAACTTTTCCACCCTAGCCCAGCCCCTTCTTGTCTCGTTGTTGCGACATTGGATTTCATCACCAACTAGTGACTTCGGAATTAGAAGGTCTTGTTTGCTTGGTGTTGCTTCCTAGATTTTGTTTACTAGTGTGTGCTGTTTGTTTCTCAAAGTTGACCATAAGATTTTCTTCGTGAAGTTTGTCACTCGTTTACAATAGCTCCTCCACATCGTTCACATAGAATGCAAGGTTTATCTCCAGAGCATCTAGAAGGTTCTCAACCCTTGCCTACAAGTACACCTGAGGGCTCTCCTCGGCAAAGTGAAGTCACAGTCGTTACCACACCACAAGTGGAACGAACTGACTCTCTAGAGCATTTCTAAATTACTAATACTCGAGAGGACTTTTGACTTCACTCTGATTCTGAGCGACCATTTATGCGACTGAATTCTTCCAGAGAATTAGTTGTTACGTCTTCTGGATCACCAGTTGGACCCTTTCTAGGCATAGAAGGCCAAGATATTTTTTGGTCTACAGGTGTTTTCCGACGGGACCTTTTTGGTCTAGGTTCACCTGTGTTTTCCAAAATCAACCCACCTATGATTTTTGAAATCTCTAGTCCAGAGACAGTACCGTTGACTACCGCTTATCACTTTACCGTCCCTGCCGAAATGGCCCATCTTACAGATACTACGATTGTTCCAACCGGGTTTACTGTGCTTATTCTTTCTCCCATCAACACACCGCGAATGCCCAACGTCACTCCGACACTACCACCCGGATATCGTGCGTTGAATGCTTCCATTCGCACTCCTACGCAAACCCCATTTGGCTCTCCTGGTGGTCCTTCTTCTTCTAGGCACTCTCTTCCCAGTTTTATTCCAACACTCCCTCAATTTCCTTTTAGAGGACCTTCTTCATATTCTACTAGCAGTCTTAATCCTAGTGGCGCTATTCCATCATTCACTCCAAATTGCAAGATTCCGGTTGGTGGACAAATTCACCAAGGTGGTATGACTCAACCCCCTTTCAGTGGGAAAAATCCTTTTGGCACACAAATCCCAATTGGAACACAACCCCCAATTGGAACACTACCTCCAATTGGAACACCACCTTCGATGGGAGGATCGACCCCACCTTATGGGAAAAACATCCCTCCATCATTGGCCCAGTATTGGAATCAGTTGATACAACATCCTCCTCAATTGACTGGGGGGCAGCAGTTTCCAGTTGTGTTCGTAATACCCCCTAGTATGGGCCAACCATATCCAGGTTTGTTCAATCCCATTTTGGGGGAGAATTCTCAAACTCAAGTCCCTATTCCAGGGTATAACCCTATGATCTACTATCCTCTCCAACTACCACTGAATCCGCCTGGGTCTTCACATTATATGCAGACTGCTTACGACCCTACTAGTTTGCCGACAGGGCTTCCTCCCCAAAGCCACCAGTACCCACAGGTGAATCGACAGTTACCCTTTATAGCCACTTTGGATCTTCCAGACTTGTCAAGGATTTTAAATGATCTGATTCGTCACTCTCCCCAATGGCCTGTTGTACCCGCCAAGCTACCATCGGACATTCCCAAATTCGACGGCAAAGCAGGAGAGGACCCAAACAATCATGTTATGACTTTTCACCTATGGTGTTCATCCAACTCGTTAATGGACGACTCTATTCATTTACGTCTTTTTCAATGAACCCTCACAGGTTCTGCTACGAAGTGGTATATTGAATTGCCATGAGGTTTCTTCTCTGACTTCAACACCTTAGCTATGGCTTTCCTCACACATTACCAGTTACCGATTCGTTATGACACGGGAATCGAGATTTTGACTTCTTTCAAAAAGAATAAGGCCACTCATATATCTGATCACATTCATGAGTGGCGACGGTGACGACGTCTTATTAAACTCGAACTCCCCGATCAGTTGCTGGTGGAATGGTTCACCAAATCGTTTGTGAATGACATCGGTCGTGACATTTCCATGGGTGGAGTGGTCACCGAAGAACAGGCTATAAGTCGTGCTCAATATATTGACCTTTTTTATTCGCAAATGGGAACCCTTTATGATTTACTACCTGACTTACCTCGTCCTTCCACTTCCACAACTTCAACTATTCCAGCTGCCTCGCATGCAGCTGACGGTGTGATTGGCACTTTCCAGGCCCAACCACACTCCGCCTCAAGAACAAACCCCAAACCTACTTCTTCTAATGTTCAAAATGCTCTGTCTCCTGCCCCTCCCACCGGCAAAAACAAATCTAAAAAAGGGAGAGGTAAGAATAAAGAGGGAAAAAATAATTCTCAAGCAAAGCAAGCCAAAACTATCCCTGTTGATGATTGGGATAAGCGCAAACCTCGATACCCTTGTCTTATCTGTGGTGATCATCACTACATGAAGGATTGTCCACGATGCGTCGAGGTCACTAATTTCCTTCAAGGAGCTCCAAAACCACCTTCACCGATCGTTTTGTCCCAACCCTTCCCGTCTCAACAACAGGCTCAGTTGGTCATTCATGACCAACCCTCATCTTCAACTACATCCTATGTCTTGATGTGTACTGGCGATTCTAAGCAGAGCAATGTTGCACTCACTACTCGAGCCAAAGATTATTCTCCTTCTAAAGAGAAGGTTGATGATCTACCGCCTTCCTTGGCACAACCCTCTCCCGCGACTCCACCTACCAACGGTCCTCTTCATCTCGAACGACCGAGCCTCGACATAGTTCTGCGACCCCCCCCCAAAGGGCATCGTTTGGAAATCGGCTTTCAATCCTCATGCTTGTGCGGCCTAGAAATACAACATTGTTGAATATCTGGCCCAAGCACCTTCTGCGATGTCAGCCCTCGAAGTCCTTCAAAGTTTCCCTACACAATGGAAGGCATTGTTGAAAGCTATCGGTGGAATCGATCCGATGGATACGAACTTAATAATATTTGACTTGGAAGATCACATTCCAAAGTTACCCCCTCAACTTGTGTTCCAGATCCAAGTAATTGTCTATGACAAAAACATTTTTCAAACCATTATCGATGAGGGTGCCTCAAGATGTGTTATGTCTCTTGCTTGCTGGAAAGCCATTGGCTCTCCTTTTTTGAATGAATCCCATAATACTCTTAAAGCCTTCAACGACTCCGGTTTTAAGCCCTACGGTGTCCTTCCTTCATTGCCAATCACATTAGAAGGCAAGACGGTCCAAGTCGAAGTGGAAGTCTTTGACGCTCCCCTTGATTATAATCTTATGCTTGGCCGCAGCTGGATCAATTCCATGCACCCAGTTGTGTCGACCCTTTTCCGTGTGGTACATTTCCCACATCAAGGTAAGGTTGTCACTATCGATCAACTAGCCTTCTTCAATTCCAATACCCGTACTGGCAACGTACCATTTATCGCTAAAACCCCACTGAGTTATGAGAACGTCGGTGTAGGCCTTCTCAAGGACTCTTCATTAATGGGTACTTTCCCCATTCCACCGCCCGATGTTCCATGCTTGTCTGTTGCTTCCATAAACATGATCTCCACCTTACCTCACGAACTTCCTGTGTCTCACAACCCCTGGATAGTACCTAACCCTGGAGATCATCTTCGTTCTGGCGACGCAATGCCGTTAAGTCTGGTCGAATCCGCCTATCGGGCCATTCAATCGGCAACACCTTCTACCGCCTCTCTTGGTGAGTTGTCTCCCGATCCTTTTGGTGTCATTTTTCCCACTTACGAAATGATCATGTCTTTCATGGAAGACACCCCTTGGGACGATGGCCATCATCATTCCATCCTATTTCTGGAGAAACATACCCTTGAGAACTACCAACGGATTTCGACCGTTGCCATCATCTCGACCGTTCTCGAGTCCACACATGATGTGTTTTCTGAAGGGAACTTAAGCAATATCTCTCCCACTATTCCCCTTGACATATCCATCAAACCTGGGATTGTCAAAAATGTCCATATCGAAGCTTTTTGTTCTTCTAATGAAGTCGTCACCTACACATCCCTTTTTAAATATTTTCGTGACATCTTCGCATGGAGCTACGAAGAAATGTCGGGTATCGACTCTGAGATTGTGATACATGAGATAAAGACATACCCTGACGCTAAACCCATCCGGAAACACCTTCGTCCAGTTCACCCACGTAAAGCGGCTGCTATCAAGCTCGAAGTCGAGAAACTTCTGAAAGTCGGATTTATTTATCCGGTGGCTCTCACGGACAGGGTTTCCAATCTTGTCTCGATTGACAAGAAACAAGGCACCATTCATGTATGCGTTGATTATAGGGATATCAACAAAGCTTGTCCCAAAGACAACTTTCCTACCCCCTCTGTCGATCAGATTGTCGATGATTGCGCCGGAAGTGAAATCTTCTCTCTCATGGATGGTTTCTCCGGGTATAATCAAATCAACATTGTTCCTGAGGATCAACATAAGACTGCTTTTATTTGTCCTTGGGGTACTTTTGCCTATCGAAAACTTCCTTTCGGTCTCAAGAATGCTGGCGCAACTTTTCAATGCGCTATGTCTTATGATTTCTATGATATCAAGCACATCGTTCAACCATATTTGGACGATTTACCCGCTCACTAAATGCATCGAGTCGATCACCCAACCCACCTCCGAGCCATTTTCGTTCATTTTCGGTTCTACCGTATACGTTTGAATCCTCATAAGTGCATTTTCTGCGTGGAATGCGGCTGCCTTCTCGGTTTTATTGTTTCGCGTCAAAGGATCTGGGTGGATCCTTTAAAGGTTGAGGTGATCCTTAATATCCCTCCTCCTTCTACACTTCACCAGTTGCAAATTTTGCAGGGGAAAGCAAGCTTTCTTCGTCGTTTTATCCTGAATTATGCCGAGAAAACTCGTCGATTTACGTGGCTATTAAAAAAGGATTCAGAGTTCGTCTAGGATACCATCGCCAACAATTCTTTTGAAGCTTTGAAATTGTCCCTAATACATGCTCCGCTTCTCTTTCCCCCCGATTACAGTCATGATTATTTCCTCTATCTTGTTGCCTCGGATTATACTATTGGTATGGTTCTCGTCCAAAAGGATGATGCTAACGATGAACATGTTATCTACTACTTGATTCGCAGTCTAACGCCTACTGAAATCACTTATTTACATGTCGAAAAACTGGCCTTGGCTGCCATCCAAGCCATCCAACGCTTCCGGCACTATATCCTCTCGCGCAAGACTACAGTTATTTCTCACTGCAACCCTATGCAACATATTCTTACCCGTCAATTGCTAGGGGGCAAATACTCCAAATGGATTGTGATTCTCCAAGAGTTTGACTTGGAATTCGAATGCACCAACTCCAAGAAGTCCTTAGTTTTTGCTGAGTTGATATGCGATTTTCCCCATTCTGAAATGGAAACAGTAGCAGCAGATTCATTACCCGATGAATCTCTTTTCCTTATCAGCACTGATGATCTTTGGTATGGTGATATCATTATATATCTCCAAACCCAGACTTTTCGGCCAACTTTGTCTAGTACTAACCGCCATCGCATACGCTATCAAGATCATCAATACATTATCCTTAGGGATACTCTTTATCGTCAGGGGATTGACTCTATTTTTCGATGTTGCCTAACATTCGACGAAGCCGAGAAAGCTCTGAATTACTGCCATTCTGGAGCATGTGGTGGTCATATGTCTGGGTATGCTACTGCCCAGAAGATCTTACAAGCAGGGTATTTTTGACCTTCTTTATTTAACGACTGCATAATCACCGTTCAAAAATGCCATGCCTGCCAGACCTATAATACCAAGATCCAGTCACATCTCGATCCTCTTCACCCTGTGGTCTCCATTGGTCCCTTTGCGAAATGGGGCATCGATTTCATGACATGTCACCCTCACTCGGCTGGGGGGCATGGTTACATTATTGTAGCCGTTGATTACTTTACGAAATGGGTCGAGGCGATGTCGACATTTGATAACACTGGAAAGACCGCAGCATTATTCATTTTTAATCACGTCATAGCTCATTTTGGTGTTCCCCAAGTTATCATCACTGATCACGGTAGCCACTTCAGAAACTTCATGATGTCCAAACTTACTGAAAAGTTGGGTCTTCGCCATGATAACTCAATGCCCTATTACCCACAAGCCAACGGCCAGGTCGAAGCAATTAACAAAGTTCTTATAACTATGCTCCGACGTATGATAGGGATTCACAAAACAAGTTGGCACACAATGTTGTTTTCGGCATTGTGGGCTTACCGGACATTTTTCAAGTCCGCTACTGGGTTTACACATTTTCGGTTAGTCTATGGTGTGGAAGCCATTCTCCCAATTGAATGTGAGATACCCTCTTTAAAACTAGTTGTTGAACTCCTACCCAACACTTATGCTGAGGAAGAACGTCTATTGTATCTTATGCGATTAGACAAAACTCAACGCGATGCTACCCTAGTTATAGAAGCTCAGAAGAAACGTGTCAAGGCCCAATACGACAAACATGTCAAGCCTCGCATTTTCTCTTAAGGAGATTTCATTCTTCTCTATGATCAAGATCGAGATATGCTAGGAGCTGGAAAATTCGAAGCCATGTGGCGAGGCCCTTATATCGTTCGATGAGTTTTGGAAAAAGGATCTTATGAGTTAGTAGATTACGATGGTATCCCTTTGAGTGTACCCAGGAATGGGTTGTACTTGAAGAAGTACTATGCATAAAATCATCTGTGCACGAGTACTTGTATTTTTATTGTATCATACTTCTTGTGTGTTACTATAGATTTATTTTGTCGTTATCTGGTCTCTGCCCTTATGTGACATTGTGTTTGATTTCCAGATGTCAGAGTCTTCGCTACCCTATATTGGCTTCGCTGATGGCGCTAACCATAGTACTCAGAACCTTGCTTCTGCTGCATGGGCAATTTACGCCCCTACAAACGAACTTGTCTCCTTACGAGGTGTGTGTCTCGGTCGTGCAACCAACAACATTGTAGAGTATAGTGCCATTATTGAATTATTGGTTGATGCTATCTCGCTTGGAATCTGTCATTTGGTTGTGCGACTTGATTTGCAGTTGGTAGTGCTACAGTTAAGTAATGTCTACACTATTTGAAGCCCTACTTTGTTACGGGTGTATTTGCAAATTCGCCTCTTGGAACGTTATTTTGATTACATTGAATATCAACATATTCCTAGATGTCTAAATACATTAACAGATGCATTAGATAAATATGTATTAGACAGAAATTTGAATCATTTATAAGTCAATCACATCAGTTTTCATCACACATGATAAACCGGTAGAAGTCGTCTGTATATATAACGATCAAAAGAGTTTTTTTTACAAAAAAAAATTCCGAAGACCAAAATGTCAAAATCTGAAGGTCATAGCTTCTACAAAGTGACGTCATGGATGATGTTCATGGTAACACACGACTACTCGGGCAAATCTACGGAGCAGTCGACTCATGGACCCTGACACTCCTACTATATGACGTTGATCGCGTTGTGGAACCTCTTCAAGAGGCATGTCTAGAATATATGCGGTCAAGCCCTCTAGGTTTTGTTCCACTACTTGATAATCCTTGGCATATTGTGGCACTGGTGCTACCTCTCCTCGCCGCTGAATGGGAGAAGTACCAGGAGATTGGTAAGGTCCAACATCTGTGCCATCAAAAACAAATTTTGTATTTAGTCTTTGAATGAACATATAAAAAACATTTTCATATGATAAAAATTCACAAAAACATTTAAAAGGAAAAAATGTGTGTACTTCTTACCAAGTTCCCCCCACTGAGAATCCTCTGACAGTACTAAGTCTGGATCTCCTTGGAAATCCAATCCGGCATAAGCATAGTGGTCGACCATCAACATTTGTGGTTGAAGCCAATCGAAGATGGCATCATCATACTTGATGATTGGTCCAGCTACGTGTCGGGCCATGAGTCGACACCATCTCAGCATTCTTGGATCCCTGGGAGCCGGTAAATTCCACTCAACTTGTAGTCTCAGTAATGGAACCCTCTCAAGGAAGAAGGATACTAACAAAGATCCGTACCTGAATTTCTTCAGGTCCCCTCGTCTGCATTTGGTCAACTGCTTTTTCATACTACGAAGCACTGCATCTGCCCAGTTGAAAACCTGAGGTTCAGTACACTCTATGGCATACTGGAAGTAACTCTGTAGTGCCATGTGAGGAGCGAAACTCCCAGCCATCTGAGCTATGGTGAATAAGATAGTACAGAGGGTCAAATCTCGTACCCCCCAAATAGCTACTTTCTCTTTCTTCCTCTCTACCTCGAGAACATAGTGTAAGCGGCAGTACTCACTCATGGGCATCCCACCACCTCTGCCACCATTCAGGCTCACATGGTACCCCCGTCATGACAGTCCAGTCAAGAAGTAAATTTCCTCAATATCTAAGGATAGTGTGTGGACCCCCACATGAAATACCTGTCGATCAGGATCCCACATACGCACAAGGTACTCTAATAATCTGACTTGGGCCCTTATGCCCGCGATACGAAAGTAATTCAAAAGGCCACAGTTTCTTAAAGCAGCAATAGTGGGTGGATGATTTCCGGTAATGGCATTGTCTTCTTCGTGCTCCCTTTCACGCCATTCAAGAACCATTTTTATGGCCAATTACCTGTATAAGAAGCACAAAAAGAGGATTAGAAACTCTATTCATGAATTGGTTATTTTTTATTGAGTAAATTCTTTAAAAAAATTTGTGCTTTGCGGTTCTCACAAGTTCCCTTTGGGCACAGTGTGAGAACCTCGCAGGCTGTTGTGGGCTCACCTGCGAGAATCACCCATTCTAGCAGGTCCCGTGTAGCCCACCTGCGAGAATGGCTGAGCGCAAGTAGGGCTCATAAAATCGACTCAAAAATGATTTTTTTACCAATGAAAATGAAAAATTAAACCATGAAAGAGTAGAAGACAAAGAGCCTACCTCACTGTCACTGATGGCTCGCCGAATGGACGCTCGTAACTAACACAATATGACGCCGAACTTCAAGGGTAAAAGAGGGGTTTTTGAGCTCAACTAGTGGAAAAGTGAAAATGATATGGTAAAAAGATTTTTACTCCTTTATATTTACTTTTACCGTGTTATTTGGTTTTTTATGATTATTTATCTATTAAACCCTAATCCCTAATGTCCTTTGAGTGTAAATTTTGCAGGCATAATGACTTCGATGTTCATATACAGGGATACGGACATAATTTTTCTTTTTCTATCGCATGTTTTGATTGTTTTTTTTATGGTTTTTGTATAAAATCTTGAGCGTGGTCTTTGTCCGTTCTCGCGCTCGAAAATACATGAGAATGCGATCAAGTATACTTTTATCACTTTTTTGGGATCAACAAGGTTATATAAAAAAGGAACCCCCCTGGAGTCCTCTTTAAGCTCTTTTTAGACTCTCTAAACATGAAAAGATAGCCGAGTGACCTTGCTATTTTCACGCTCAATAAAGTATTTGAAGAAAGCGTCTAGTGAGCGATAATTTATCTCTTTTTTGGTGTCATCCAAACTATTTTACAAAAAATGAACTGAGAGAGTTCTCTTTTAAGTGTTTTTCCAAACTCTATAATCATGAAAAACCTTCAAGTTTTCTATCTTTGGACTCGTTAAACAAACATCGACAGACCCATAATGGGACCGAACCACTCCTTCTTAGGGTTCATTAAACATACTTCGAAGGAATTATCCGAAGGATAAGCTTATATCAACAAGCATATGTTATCCTCCTCAAGCTTGCGTAAAAATAAAGGGGTACTCGCCAGAAATGGTGGGGGGGAATTTGGGAAAGGGATATGTTTTCATCTTCGTATTGATTGGCAATAAGTGTTGCTCTTGAACATGACACCCCCTATTCATTATATTTGAAGCCGGTTTGGGAAGTCCATTTGTCTCTTATTCGATTTACTACAAGGTCATTCCATGTGTCATCTTTGAGTCAATGCTTCCAAATCGTTGGTCATGTCATTCATATGTTCAAGAGAATTCCATCTGAAACCTCTATTGAGTCGGCCATCTGCAGTTGTCCATTCTCTCTGTGTCAGCCTTCCCTATGTCCAGTTCAATTTACATCATACTCTATTTCACCTTCAAAATCTGTTACTCATTTCATGTCATTGATGGGGGATACATCAAGGCCCTCCTATGACGAGTTTTGTTCCGTTGACTTCAGTTCATTATCCAGAATCAAGACTTAAAAATTCTTTGGTACCTTGGTGTTGTAGGAAAATCTCCCTGTGGACAGGTAGATCACCTCTAAGAGCTTGACCTTAACCCTAGACAGAAAAATGCTTAACGTGGACACTGACTTCCTTTCAAATATATCTAAACTAATACATGAGAAGGAAGGATAACAGAAGTACCTCTTTATCAACGTTTGTCCCTGCATGCTCTGAGTTGCACTCCAATCCTTTGCTCCTCATTGGGTTCTGCAGACAAACAAGATACAACTACTTCCTACTCTATTGATATTAGCTTGAAAACAGATCTATCATTTAATGATAAGTTTATGTAACATCAGACACAAACTAGAAATAAACAGGCCAAGCGTGTCATATTAATGAGAATAATGACAGCAGTACTTACAATCGTAGATGTGAATGCGACAGCTTCGTCAAGTCCCCTTCGTCTAACCCTTGGTCGAAAGATCCACAACCTGGCTGACAGCAGCTTCACTGATCACTTCTCCTTTGGTTGACTGTGTGTTTCCTATGAGATCATAGGTTTCATACTAGCAATTCTTCCCCCTTTCCACCATCATAGAGCTTTCTTATATAGGTTGGGAGGAGCTTAACCTCTTGAGTTATGGTTAGAACAAGTTGGGAACCTCCTCCTTAGATCAGGGATCTCTTGATGAAACCAAGAATTCGAGTACAACTGCCTCCTAATCTCGAAAGATCCTTTCCTTATTCTCCTCACCGGGCTAACAACTAACCCAGATTAGGGAGCGCTCCTTCAAAAGGGGCATCAGAGCGCTAGAACGCTCCCTGATAAGCTTAAGGGGAGCACCAGTGCTTCAAAAGTGGGCAGCGCTCCTTCATAGGGGTGAGGAAGCGTTATAACGCTCCCTGAGGCCTTATAGGGGAGTGCCAGCGCTCCTAAGGCTGTTTCAGAGGAGTGTTCACCCTCAAAACTCTTGATTGAAAGCCCTTTTCAGGTGTTAAAAGTTATTTTACTCCAGTAAACCAGTTCTCCTTCTTCAAACCAAGTACATAATATGTTTTAAGTATCTCCTTAGTGTCGTCATTATGGCAACATGATTAAACAACATTTGCGACACTTGTAACGAACTTGCGACACTTGCGAAAGTTGTAAGGAAGTTGTGACACTTACGACAATTGAGAGGAATATGTGACACTTATCCATTTGAGTAATTTTGATGTGTAACAGAATGCCCCCCAAAGTATGAAGTCAGAAGATGCGAACTGATGACTGAACAACTTTGTAGATGTTCAAGCAAGGGTATAGACTCAGAGAACCTGACGGAAGCTGCACACAAACATCCAACGAATATCATGACATGTTTCAAAACCCAAGGTAGGCAAACCTATGCTTGGGTGATCGAGACTTGTAAGGTATGGCCGCCATAATATACACTGCGGATCCATAATTGTATTGATAAAAGGGTATAGCCACCGAAGATACAATGTGGATCTATACTTTGATGACTCGGACTAATCGTAGCCATGAAAGATACACATAGCCACGACCAATACAAAGTGGATCTATGTAACAGCGTATGTGTTTTTTGTCCAATAGAAACTCCTTCGCAACTATGGTGAAGCATATATCAAAGTGAATTAGTCAACCCAGGGTCTTCTTACCAATCCCAGTGTGATACGATTCTAACCATGTGAATAGATGTCTTGATGTCGAACATGGCAGAAACCACTTGATTATCGGTCAATGAGGTAAATTGTTAACAAGTGCGAGGTAGATCACCATTAATGTCAATGATTCCCAAGGTACCTTAGTACATTCCATCGAACGTGAATAGATGAGCTGAGGTCGAACATTCGTGGAATCATTCGATCAGAGGTCAATGGTGTAAACCCACTGTCGAATGTGAGGAGGCCTGCCATTGAGGCATGCAGGTCCCAAAGTACTAATTAGTTTCTAAGTATAATTCACAAATAATGTGTTGAAGTCGACAGGAATAGACTCGTCGAGGGAGGGCCTTGATGTATCCCTCATCAATGACACAAAACGGACATGGAGATGTAATTGGCAGATTAAATGGACATGGACTGACATGGGTTTTGAGACAAGATATTTAGGATGGTTGACTCTCGAGGCGGATACTTCCCTTGAACACTGAGGCACAATAGCAAAACGTGACGTGGACCAATACTTATTCAATGGATGCGATGACTTGCGTCAGGTGACTCAAAGGAGTGAAAGGAACTCAAAGATTGGTTCAGTGTAGAGGTTCAGCGGGTTATGATACATGTAAATGACAAAGTGTCATGTTCAAGGGCGACTCTAAGAAGTGTTGGATGATGTTCTCAAGAGACTACTTGGCTTGCTCCTTTCAATTTTTCCCCCATCCAGATAGATGAGTACCTCTTTTTGATTTAACGAGCCCAAGGAGGATAACACATGCTCGATATAACTCACCTTTGGTAAGTTCCTCTTCCTTTGTTTAACGAACTGGAAGAAGTAAGGGATCGGTCCCGTATGGGCCTGTCGATGTGTTCTTTAATGATTCCAAAGACAGAAAACTAGAAGGTTTTTTGGGATTATAGAGTTTGGAAAAATGCTTAAAAGAGAACTCTCTCAGTTCCTTTTTTGTACAGTAGTCCAACGAGACCGAAAAAGGGTTAAACTATCACTCGCAAGACGCCCTTTCTGACCTTTTAACGAGTGTGAAAGGAAGCAAGATCACTCGACAATCTTTTCATATTT
>JZKD02S1708947.1:67210-81435 GCA_000966675.3 Picea glauca
AGAAGTCATGCGTCATTGTTTGAATATTGACCGTAGGTTGTTCAAATATCAAATAATCTTGGATGGGTTGCACCTGGTAAAGATCCCCACAGAATATCATGTCAATGTTCCCAAAGTATTTGGTGTGCACATGTTTTATGTTTCTCAATTGGTTGTCAATGGAATACAAGAAGCGACGTCCAATCAAAGATGCCTCATCTATGAAGACAAGTTGTAGTTCTTCATAAATCTTAGACAAGGTATCTAACATTTCCTTCCTAATGGAAGATAATGTGACTTGTTAAAATGCATTAAAAATGCAGAGTGGACTATTGTTCCACCTGCATTATATGCAGCTTTTCCTGTGTATGAAACTATTAGCCCCTTTGGTTTCATAGGGTCAGACAAATTGTTTGAATCATAGATTCGTATAAGAATTTGGAATAGTGCTTTCGTTGTGAATTTATTCCCTGTTCCTGCCCCGCCTGTAAGGAACAAGTGCACATGAGTGTGCATGTTTAAGCATTTTTTAATTGCAATGTCCTTTAGAATTGCTTGATGTTCTTGATTCAACAGTAATCTGACTCTATAGTATTCATTATTTTCAATAAAGAAAGGATGTTTTGTGACTTGAAAACCAAGATTGATACGTTTTTCAATGTCGCATGCTCAAGGACAAGGAAAATTTGCTTGCAAGTAATAGGACTCATAGATAGTTCTAGTTGTTTTATGGTTTGTCAATGTGTCATCAACATTGTCAGGGTTTTATAGTTCATGAACTACACTTTCTAAATCACCCCATCTTGGAATAACATTGTATGTAAATCTAGATTCATTGGTTTGTGTTGTAGTCTCATAAGCAATATATGCAGCTTCCCATGTAGGGAATTTATGTTTTAATGTGTTTTCATTTTGATCAAAGGGAACGTACAACAGTAGTTTTTATCTACAATAGTTTTCATAGTCAATGTGTTTGGTGTATTTGACAAAGCGTATTACATTTGGTTTTTTTCTTTTTGATATGAGTGCACCATTTTTTTTGTAATGCGATACGAACTCTGCTAAGTAGATATGCTTAATAGGAGATGGACGCTAGAGGTAATAATCAATAATAGAGAGATAGTATGTCCTCTGAATTATCGGGATCTTGTTCTAGCAAAGACAGTGGTTTAAGCACAAATGTGTGTTTCTCAAGTGGAGATGTGTTTATGAAGACACATTTCCTTGAACTACAATTCAGGGGTAGGGAAAGTGCAATGTGGATTGCTTGTTGAGCAAACATTTGTTGAAGATTAAGTAATGTATTTCCAAGTGTACGTATCATTTGCATAGCATCAATATGACCTTTTTCATGTTCTTTGCGTATTCTTCTGAATTCACTTGTCATAGAATTGTCAACCTTTTTCATGTACGAGGTAAAATATGATGATGCAACATATGCACTGAGGACATATTGTGCATCTGTATTTGAATTCCACATAACCGACATGTCCTTGGAGAAACTGTTGTTCCAAATATGTGAAAGTTTTTGTTTAAGTAAAATTGTTGGTTGATTAAGTGTAGATTGTATGGCTTGGATGTACTCATCTTTTGTTAGATTTACCTCTGCCAAGAAGTCTTCGAAGCTCATTAATTCATCAAAGTCTCGTTGTTCTAGAAATTCAAATAAAGATTTAGATTTCTCAATGAGAACATTGTCCTCTAAACTAATTGGATCTTTGATTCTTGTTGTTCTCATTGGCGGCACAAAGAAGTTGTATCTACAATGTAAATTTTTTCGTTTTTTACAGCTTATTGTATGATAATGTCTATGAACTTTGGCAAGTTCTGGATCCAAATGATTTGTGTTGCATGTTATGTATTTGTCCAGAAACTTCTCAATCTATGAGTTGTTTTCATTTCCATAGACCAGTGCACCCTCTATCCACAACAGTGTGTGGTCATGCTCACTCCCTCTATTCTGGAATTCAGTCACAAAATAGTAGTCCGATATTTTTTCGAATAACGTTTCATCATGACATATCAATTGACTCAAAGCATTTATTATATGCCTATAGTAGCAAGTACATGTCACTGGATCTTTTCTTAGGAGGTAGTCAATGTCATCATTTTCCAATGTATCAGTTTGTTTTTTCCTTTTCATGTTCCTATACAATGCAGACACCGTAACCACCAAATGATCCCAGCGATGCTCTGCACTTGTAAATATGATGAAAAATTTTGGGGGTCCCAATTGTCGGATCATTGCAAAAATAGTTTTCTTGTTTGTTGCAAATAGTCAGGAGAGATGCGAATGTTTTTTAAATCTATGTATCCAATATCAGATTTTAGGATTTTTTCTAGGTTTGCTTTGTACTTGACATATTTGGCCAATAACTTTCTTCCTTGTAGCTGGCGTTTTCTTATTCGCACCCACATAAAAGAGAGCACTTGCTCAATTATTATGCGCATTTTTTTGAAAAACAAATTTGTTATGTGATAGGAGAATTCATTGTTTGAATGTAGCAGTTCCCATCGAACTATTTTTTGGTAGTTGCATCGTTCTGTGATGTCATTGGGACGTGGATCTCCATAGAACAGTGTTGGGAAGTTCATTTCCTTAACAAATTTGTCCTTGAATATTCCAAGTTGACGTTTCCCTTTAGCAGGTGCAGTTTCGACAATCTTGTCTTGCAAGTCATGAATGTGTTGTGAGTCAGTGAATCCATGTATCAATGTTTCAGCAGGTCTTTCATTCTCTGATTCATCGCTTGTATAAAATTCACTAGTAGTGTCAAAATTATGTGCAGAGTTTTCATTTCCTTCTTCAAGAACATTGTTCCAGTTATCATTTATAAAGATGTTTTTTGCCTTGTACAGGGCCCTGGAACATAATTCTTTTAATGCTTTCATGACAACGTGCACATGCACTTTACCTGTCTCGTATGCATTTTTGTATTGCAAACATCTTTTTAGAGCTACAACAATTTTCATTGTATCGCTAATGAATTATGGCAGGGATTTTTGCACAACATCTAATTGGATAGGCACATTAATAATTGATCTTGTTAAGACCATTTGGGGTCGTTTATAGCCCCGGGGCCTGATTTGTGCAAATGCAATTCATAGAGAGACAATTCTCTCTTCACTTTTTGTAAGTGTACTTACATCTAGTAGTGGTGTATTACATCTTATTTGGTCAGGCATTGCAAAGTGTAGCAGTTTTCCATTTTCAAGTGATCATTTGCATGGAAGACAAATATTGCCACTAGAAAATGTTCTATCATTTAGCGTAAGCCGAGGTATTATGTTTGCAAGTCATGGGTGAAAGAGTTAGTGTTTTTTTTTAAATTCAATTGCTCGCAAATCGCACATGCAATGGAAGGAGTGTCTTTAATTTGTTTCATATAGATCTGTTTTGCATCTCTCTTCCCTAGACAAGCATGCATAGTAAGTGTTTGTTGGGTTTCATTACTAGCAGTGCATGGTGTTGGCTCTAGGCCACGGTATGTGATTTTTTCCTCTCAGTCAGTACCATGACCTTTGTGGGATATGTAGTTGCACATTTTTCTCTCACGCAACTGTTTTTTCAACATGTGGTAGGTTAACTTATGGTTGCCACTAGAAACTAGTTTCACTTGTTGACAAGCCATTTTGAAGGTGGAATCGAAATTCATTATGAGCATTGCCTCCTCGCCATCTCAATGGTTCAAATGGTGATGTTCTTTTTCATTGGACATGTGATGTTTGTGTTCAACAGAAAGTGCGAAATTGCGATTGTGTTGTGCACGAACAATTTTTTTTAGGTTGTGATATGTGATTTTTTGTTTCTTGGTTGAGCTCCCTTTCTCCCCATGATGACTGGTTGTATAACCCATAGGTCTAGAAGGAAGTGTACCAATGTATTTTTTTCTCTCAAGTATGACCTTTTGCAAGTTGTGATAAGTTCGTCTACATTTTTTGTTTAAGCTCTGTATGACCTGATGACAATTGGGATGAGTTTCATTATGATTAAATAACATGCGATGCTTATGCATATTCGATGCGGTTTGGATGGCATGGATAGTGGATCTTGAACTGGAATTATTTCTTATCAAAGGTTGATGATGGATGTGTGATGTATCTATTTTCAACGACATGATGTCAATTGTTCGATCGTAGTTTGAATCAATACAGTAGGAATGGACACTACCATCTGATAGGGATGAACAAACCTAGATATTTACTCTAAATATGATAGATATCCATTCTAAACAAAATCTTCTACCCTCTACATTTCCTTTCTCATATGGAATTGCCATGTTTACAAGGTATTGTTTCCAGCTTCCAATTATCAGCATACTTTCTAGGAGATATGGTAAAAAGTGTTGATGCAAGCAGTTAAACGCCTGTTGACTACCACCTATAATTGCATTGCAAAAGGATTGCACAGTGTAAAGGTGCAACGAGTGCACATCGAATTATGTTTCTATCAAATAGCAAATTGCATTGAACAGACTATCTCCACAACTAGATGCAATAGTTGTCGCTATGTGCAATACATGGGAGTGTATATGATGCATAATTCGTTTCCAATGCGATTGAAGGTCTTTTCAGATGAGGGACAAGTAAATATCAAGTCCTCCAAGATTTCATATGGATAATTTTATATAGAGTAGTGGTTCATAATGACCACTCACAGGATTGGCATCATGGAACAAGATGCAATATGGATCCCTAGATGCAGTTTTGTTGAATAGTAGATATCTTGTTTTTCTTATTAATGACCATATTCCAATTAATATATTCAGCCACTTGGATAGCCACCGTATACAAAATGTATCTCCCCAAAGTTCCCTCTCATGTGCAGGCAGAGTTGTAGATGCAGAGAACCGCATATTTGAAAAATACATAGTGACATCATGTATTCCATGCAACTGGAAAAGAAAATCAGATGCCAATTTGTATTTATACGACTCTAATGCCTCAACATCACCATTTTCTAAACAAACCAACAAATGATCTATCAATCCATTGCGCATGTCGGATGAGGAATAATGAAAATGCAATAGAACCTAAAATGGATCGAAGAGGCAATCTCCCACAGTATACGAGAATGCATCTAATCTAAAAATCCCATTGCTATGAAATACATGCTTGATGTTGTCATGTACAATGGAGTCTATATCTATTTCATAGCACTCAACGTATATTACTTGCTTCATATTTTAAGTTGTGATTTTCAAGATGTTTCCTAGCTATATCTATAAAAATGAAAACTACAAGTTCGGAACTGCATAACAATTCTGCTATGTATCCTTCAACCTTCTTCGTGTCAATTTCAATGCCCCGTGGTTGCTATAGCATATGACAAACAAACAAAAGTTATAGTGAATAGTGAACCATATAGAAGAGATAACGTAAATCAAATAACACTATAAATTTGCTCAGCACAAAGACCGAGTATTTAAGGCATATAATTTTTTGAACTTATTCTACGTTTACATCCTATAACCATTTCAGTATCCATTGTATATAGTTTTGCAGTCCTATTCACCATTTATTTTTATACCCACTCTTTACAAATAAACACCAAAACAAATCTGAAACGACTTGTTGATGTCCTCCACTGAGAAAAACCATATAGATGGTCTGTCAAATAAACAAAAGCGGAAGAACTATGCATTAGGGACTTTTACCACAGGAACGGGACCAGCACACAACACAACTTATTAAGGTTTAAATTATCTTACGAGACGAAGAAGATATTCTAAGATGTTTCAATTATCTTACAACATGAAGAAGATATTCTAAAACTAGGTACTGGGAAATTCAGTCTGATACAAATAAGTGAATTGGCCATTCATATTACAAAGAACCATTTCTACAAGATGAGGTTTATATATGAAAATGGTGATGGAAGATGCTTTGCAAGACCATAAAACCAACAACTATATGTGGTTTTTGATGCAGAGAATAAAAGCATTCCCTGTCACAACCTGCAAAGAAAGGATGGCAAGGTCCTCATAGATGTTTCCTCCATAATGATGACTCTGAATTCATTTTGCAAACCCCTTTTCATTGCTATTTTACAAAGAGCTATGGTATGATGTCTAGGACATGGAAGTGGGCATATGTGATTGGAAGGGAACAACTTGAAAAAAATGCACCAAACGTATGCTTTTCAGGAACAAAAAATATGAGGAGAACATTTGATTTCTTTTTTTGTATGTCACTATGGTTGCAAAAAAGGTGGGTTTTGTGTCCAGCATTGACATTGAAAGGGGAACAAGACGTTTTGGAAGGGAATAGCCTGAAAGAATGCACCAAACATATGGTTTTCAAGAACAGAAAAATATGAGCAGAAAATTCGATTTCCTTTTTTATATGTCACTATGGTTGTGACAGAGGTAGGTTATGTGTTGAACATTAGCGTTCAATATTAAGAACAAGACAGCAATACACTCATGTTTCTCTGGTCATAGTAGTCACATACAAAGATGTTCTGCAAGAGTATTTTGACTCAGGCATTCCTAGTATTGAAAAATCATACTTGCAAACTGCAAATAGTAAACAACAAACATCGAATAGGAATGAAACCATGGAACTGAAACTTACCCATGAATGGGGAATGACAGAAGCATAGATCCAATCGTGGATGCAGAACACTAATTGTGCAAACTGCAACAACATGTCCAACTACAGATGCAGGAAACCAACCTTGCAAAGTTGAACCAAACAAGGACATGGGATATCAACCCTGCAAAGTGCAAGAACAGGTTGAATTGCGGGTGCAGGACTTCAACCTTGTAAAGTCGAAGCAAACAAGAGAAAGAAGTAAACAACAAACCAGTGAACAAGCACCAAGAGGTCCAACTGTGGCTAGAGGACCTCAACTTTGAAAAGTTGAATCAAACAACAATAAGCAGCATCTAGCAAACCAATGAGCAAGCATCAACCAGTGAACCAGTAATGTTACTGAAGAACAATATTGCCCAAATTCACTGCAGACAAGATTGTATCCAAAAATCAGAGGAAAATGTATTCTAACACGCTTGTTAAGTAAACATTTAAGGTTGTGAGGCTTGTTAGGTAAACATTTAAGGCTGTCAAAACCGTCCAAGGGCCTCGCGTTGTGTAAACATTTAAGAAAGAATGTAGTGCGGCAGGCCTATTTACGTACGTAATAATAAAAATGTCTCTTTAAGTACTTAATAATAATAATAATAAATTATAATTATAATAATAACAACAATAGTTTGAACAATAGAGACTATGCAAAAAAAAAAATAGTCAAAGGACAAACTAAAATGAAGTCAACTAATAAAAACTGACTCTCAATGCTCAAAACTTTGGATATCTAAACATTTAAATAAAAATAGAAAAAAATCAAAAAGACCGTAGATGATCAAAAACTTTGGATATGTTAACATATAAAACATTGGGAATATCGAAGTTGGAAATAAGACCTCGAATCTATTATCCAATGAGATCATGACATATAAGGTTTTTTTTATTCTATAAAAAATAATGTTTTTAGTTCTCTAGTTTGAACAATAGAAATTATGCAAAAAAAATTAGTCAAAGGACAAACTAATATGAAGTCAATGAATTATCGATCGCTATAGTCCCTCTACGCCTTTGGCAGGGACTAATAACATGATAATATCTCAATCGCACTTAATATAGTTACGCAATAAGTATGATAAGAGTGAATTCAAGACGTAGTTTTTAATTGACATATTAGATATTATAGCCACTACCCTTAATATTATTATTAAGAAATGTTTTAGTAATTGAGTAGAATCATTGGTTATTATAAAATTATTGGTTAATTAAATGATTAACTAGATTAATGTTTCTACCAAAATATATTTTAGATAATTTATTAATATATTTACATATAAATATCATTATCATTATGCAATCATAATCTTCCAAATTATTAATCGTATGATAATGTAATATATCATGTGAATGATTATAAATAAGGAGTTAGTGTTGGTTAGCAATTTGTATTTTTTTTAAATGCAACTATTACACTCATTATGCTAATTCACACAACCTTATTTATTATGGATAAAAATTTATTATTAATATTATTTGTGTTGAGAGGTTAACATTAGGAAGGATATTACATATGGTATCAAAGTGATATTGCCTTGGACCCATTGTTAAATTGTGTACGATGAATTTTTATTAATAATTTATTTATCTAAATGAAATTTTAACTAATTAAGTTTTGAAATTTTCTACTTATAATTTGTAAATATGGACAGAAGAGGGGGGAGAGGTAGGATACACAGAGTTCGAGGTGTGCATCCTCCACTTGAACCTAAACCTCCACATTCTCCTCCAAGGGGGGAAGAATGTATTCAAGAACAGGGATATGTATCTACAAGAGAGGTAATGGCCATGATGCATTTATTTTAGAGGATGTCAAGCACATTAATGAACAAAATGGAAAGGGAAGAGGGAGGAGTATCTATGAATTCTAAAGGATTTTAAAATAATATAAGAAATCATATGCATAGAGAACTAGAGATGGAGGAAATTTTGAAGTTTTGGTGTTCTACAAATGGATAGGTTGTTGAAACTTGGCTGACAAATTGATCTGAAACGGATCCAAACCAACGAATGGGAGTAAGACTCAGTACTTTTAAAGAAATTCAGCAATTGACAATGGTTAGCAAACTTTGTAAATCAATGTAAATGTGAAAGCCTAATAAGACGAAAATGAGAATGTGAGAGGAGAATAGAGAATAAAATGTAATTAAAAAAATTGAATAGAAGAGAGAAGGGACATGGTTGTTAGCCTTCCCTTACCCCTAGCTCTCCCTATTTCCTCATGTGATTTCACTCCCAATGGGATTTTTTTCCAAGGGAGGAAGATGATAGAGATTCAAGAGCTACTTGTACCAGAGATTGCCGAAATAAAATACCAAGACCCCATTCAAAGTTGGTTTTCCCCTTTGGGTTTCTAGGGTAAAATATTTTTCTTATGGTGTGTTTAAATTGTTGTATGAGCTTGGATATTTCCCTATGCTTGTGAAGAGAAATTTGTGTGTGAATTCATTATGTTGTGCATAAGTTTGATGTTTGCTTCAATGTTGAGATAAGATATGGACTCATGTGTGTTGTAATGTTGTCTGCAACTGAATCTCTAAAGGAAATGAAGAAGTAGTTATTATATTCATGTTGGCAACACTTATAAATTCCTTTCCATTTGTTTTCTAAGAACATCAATAGCTATATATTTCCCAACGTTGGATTCATCTCGAAATTGAATATTGATGGTTTTAATTAAATAGCAGTTGAAATTATTTAGTAGAGTTTCCATTTTGGAGAATTCTCTCATCTCTCACAAATCATTGGGAGTATTTCTCTCTCTGGGGTGTTTCTCATTGCCTAGAGCATCCATTAATTACCTAGGTGTTTCAATCTTCTACCTGGGGCGAATTTGTTTATGGCTAGGTGATTCTAAACATTGTTGGGGCGAATTTAAGATTGTTGGGGCGAATTTATTAATGCCTGGGTGATTCTAAACATTGTTGGAGCGAATTTCTTGATGTCAGGGTAAAAAATTTTATGTATGGACAATTCTAAACATTGATGGATGGATTTAAGATTGTTGAGGTCGAATTTTTGTATGCTTGGACATTTTTAAACATTTTTTGGAAAAATTTCTCCTTCCTAGTGAATAAACAGTCCTTTGGGGCGTTCTTCTCTCATCTATATGATCATACAATGTCCATACATGGTTGTACATGTCATACACAGTAATTGACTTACTCATTGGTGCATTAAAATTATGCATTGAATCACCAAGAAAGATTGCACAAGGGTTTATGAACTTTGAAGTAAGATTTCTTACGTTACTTATTTCAATAGGGACATCAAATTTTCCAAGAGTAGCCAATAGACCAATCTTGCATATATTTCATAAGAATAGTGAGTAGTGAGGGGTTATTGTTGGTTGTTTCACTCCTAATAGCATCAAATGTAGAAGCTAAAACTCAAAAGACTCCATTGGTTATGTGGAGAAAGAGCCATCCATTAATATAGAGAAGTGTTTATTATTGACTTAATTTCCATTATGTTTCTAGATATTTTATGTGTGTAGGTCACACCCAAGAACAGGATTTGCAATCAAGAGAAGAATAGAGGAAGAGAGTTTCTTGTACAGGGCAGAGTACAGAGTCTTGGTATCATCCAAAAGGTAGAGAGATTGCATAGGAAAAAAAGGAACAATCTTGGAAGTCTTGTTGGAGATAGAGCACTCTGTACAAGCCTAAGAGTAGAGCTTAGAAGTTAATTCCACACAGTATTCATGTTGGTAAAGAAATTGGGCTATAAGTCCCTCGATTAAATATCGGATGGTATCATAGTAGTTGCATCCTTAACCATGAAAATTGCAAAAACTTTGAACACAATAGTGCAGACCACAACATGGGTAAAGCAACCAGAGATAAGTTGGAATATTTAAGGACCAACAATTTTGAGCTTCAAGAAGAGAACGAGAGATTGAACGCACAAGTTAAGATGTTTAACCAGAGGATGAAAGAGATGGAGAATCACATGGAGACCTCTACCAAATTTTTTCCATTTCTCAAGAAGAAGTTTGAATAACATCAAGACACCCTCACAGTGGTCATGACAGATTGGGATAAGCACAAAGCCCAACTTGCACACCTTGGGGAGAAGGTCATCCAATTGGATAGATGGAAAGAAGATGGGATCACTAAGATGTTGTCACAGCTATAACATGAGTTGGTGGGGAAGGAGGAGGCCTTGGAGAAGCTCCAAGCAAGTGTTCAAGGGAACCAAAAAGCAAGGCCACCATCCATTTCCACTGCCTCAACCAACACTATGTATGAGACCATTTTAGTAAGCTCGCCATCTATATCTAATCCTCAAGATCAACTTGGTGAATTTGAGAAGCATATCAGGGGAATTGGCTCTAATATCCTAAAGAAAATGGGTTATCATGAACAAGGGATAAGCAAGAAGAGACACGTCATCTTAAGCCCCATTGTATTCACACCTAGGTCCAAGCATGAAGTCTTAGGCTTTGATGGAAAAAGTGAAAACTCCATCACCACGATGACCATTTTCGTGAAGGAAACTGACATGCCAGAGTTGGATTGTTCATCGGGATAAGGATAAACATCGGTAAATAAAGGTGGAATCCTACTACTACCTCATCCTTCTTGTGGTAGAATGAATAAAAGTAGCAATAAGGAGATCCCACTACTACCTCATCCTTCTTATGGTAGAATGATGAAGAGAAGCAATGAGGAGAGCCCACTATTACCTCATCCTTCTTGTGGTGGATTGAAGGAGAGAAACAATGAAGAGAGTTCCCAGACTCAACCCACACCTTCACTCAAAGACAACAACAAACCAATCAGCAAAAGCAAGAAGAAGAAGAAGACTAAGAGGTCCACATCAAACAAGAAATTTCTTGTTTGTCACTATTGCAAGAAGAGAGAACATACCATGGATATTTTTTGGTATGTAGTGACATGTTCACATTGTGGAAGGAAAGGCAATCTTTAGGAATGCTTCTAGAAGAAGCAAGACATGTTTCGCAGGCCTGATTTTTTCAGAAGTTGAATGGAAAGAAGGCTTCTCCAATTCAAAAGCATACATAGAGGCACATGGAAAATAGGAGTATGCCAAGAAGTCCTTGTAGCAGCAACAAGAACTTATGTCACCACGACAATCTGATTGGTCACTAGGAAGAAAAGTGTTGGAAAATTCATCCAAAGCTTCACCCCGGAAACTCACAACAAAGAGAAGAGTTTGGAGAGTGAAGATTATGGAAGATGAAGAGTGGTTTTCCTCTCCAATCCAAGTAGAAGAAGTCATACAAGAAGATATAGTAGTGTAGTAAGTTTGCATCACCAATGAGATGGAAAATAGGTGGATGATAGGGCAGCCACATTCCAATGGTTTCTTTCAATATTACATCCGAAGAACCCCTTCTTGGAGATGTTTCGAAGAGTGGTGCATGAAGGTCAGTGACCTTAGGGGTGTTGGAGAACTTTGTAAGTGTTTGTAAGCATGTGCAAGAATTTAAGGGTTGTTTCCATGATGAGAAGAAATTGATCCTAGCATAGGAATGTAACCACACTTCCCTAAATAAGTGGTTGTGTGATGGAAAACATGTTGGGGTCACGCTTACAAAGAAGACCAGTATCCGACTTGGCTTGATGGGTATCTAATATGGACTGTCTCCAATATAGAGAGGGAGATGGAAATGGATATTGAGCCCAGAGTTTGGATTCAAAGATTGATCAAAGTTGAGAGTCAATGAAAATATTGTTTCACTATCGAAAAAAGTGAGTAAGTATCAGATTCGAGGACCAGAGCCAAAGACAAAGTTAGAGTTGTAGCCAAGATCCAACATTAGAGCCACATTCTAGAGAAATAAAAAAAACTAATACAAATTGGTTTCCTAGAGATTTAGGAGGCCAAAAATCCTCTCAATGGGAAGTGTGATCTAAAACAGATCCAAACCAACGGATGGGAGTTAGACTCGGCACCTATAAAGAAATTTGGCAATTGACGATGGTTAGAAGACTTTGTAAAGCAATGTAAATGTGAAAGTCTAATAAGACAAAAATGAGAATGTGAGAAGAAAATTGAAAATAAAATGTAATTAAAAAAATTGAATAGGAGAGAAGGTTAAGGAATGGGAAGTGAAGGGCCATGGTTGTTGGCCTTCACTTACCCCTAGATCTCCCTATTTCCTCATGTAATTTCCCTCCCAATGGGATTTTTTGGCCAAGGGAGGAAGATGATAGAGAATCAAGAGTTCCTTGTACCATAGATTGTTGAAATGAAATACTAAGACCCCATTCGAAGATCGTTTTCCCATTTGGGTTTCTAGGGTAAAATATTTGTCTTATGGTGTTTTTAAATTATTGCATGATCTTGGATATTTCGGTGTGCTTGCGAAGAGCAATTTGCATGTGAATTCATTATGTTGTGCATAATTTTGGTTCTTGTTTCAATGTTGAGATAAGATATGGATTCATGTGTGATTTAATGTTTCCCGCAATAGAATCTATAAAGTAAATGGATAACTAGCTACTTTATTCATGTTGGCAACACTTATAAATTCCTTCCCATTTGTTTTCTAAGAACACAAACAATTTTGTATTTCCCAATGTTTGATTCATATCGAAATTGAAGATTGATGGTTGTAATTAAATTTTTGTTTTAATTATTTCACAGAGTTTCCATTTTGGAGAATTCTCTCATCTCTCACAAGTCGTTGGGCATATTTCTCTCTCTGGGATGTTTCTCATTGCCTGGACCATCCATTAATTACCTAGGCACTTCAATCTTCTACCTGGGGAAAATTTCTCGATGCCCAGGAAGTTATAAACATTGTTGGGGTGAATTTCTTGATGTATGGGAGATTCTAAACATTGTTGGGTGGATTTATGATTGTCAGGGTTGAATTGTTGTATGCTTGGACATTTTCAAACATTGTTGGGAGAAATTTCTTCTTCTTAGTGAATCACTAGCATATTTGGGGCATTTTGCGACGGTTGTTTTGACGTTATTGCGACATTATGTCATTGATAGTGCGAAGAATCTGGAGTCTCTAAAACGTCGTTTTATGTGATGTGGCATTTGCGACGAACTTGAACAAATATTGCAAAAGCGAAAATATAAGCAAACAATGTGAAACCAACATTTCATCTAAATTGCAACAACAACTTTTATAGCAAAACTGCCACATCAATAGAATTTGTCATCGCATATGAGACGACAACTTTTCGTTGTTTATATAGAAAAACCGTCGCATCAATAGAAGTTTTCATCGCATATGCGACGACACCTTTTCGTTGTTTATATAGAAAAATCATCGCATCAATAGACGTTGTCGTCGCATATGCGACAACAACTTTTCGTTGTATATATGGAAAAACCGTCACATCAATAGACATTGTCGTCACATATGCGATGGCATCTTTGTGTTGTTTATATAGCTAAATCGTTGCATCAATAGACGTTGTCGTCGCATATGTGACGACATTTTTGTGTTGTTTATATATCTAAACCAACGCATCAAAAATTTGTCGTCTCATATTCGACGACAACTTTTGAAGTTGTCGTCGAATATTCGATGACCAAAATTTATTTAAAAAATAAATAAATAATTATTTTGTGCTGCAATTTTGATATTAATATTAATATTACCAAAATAGACTTAAGACTAGTCTATTATATGAAAGTTCACAATCATTCACATGATAAGTTTCAAAGGCATA
>JZKD02S1708958.1:0-11403 GCA_000966675.3 Picea glauca
AAATGGTTCTAAACAAAATGACCACTAAGATATTTCCAAGGAGGGGAGGAAGAAGTGGAAAGGAAAAGACAAGAAAAAAATAACCACTCCACATCACTGCAATGATCCAAACAACCAATGAAATCATTGTAATATTGAAGTTCACAACAAAGATAAGTGTTTGAAGCTACATCCAAAGATGAATCCAAAGAACTGTAAGAATAATTCCAAAAAGAAGAA
This sequence comes from Picea glauca, assembly GCA_000966675.3. Classification (NCBI taxonomy): domain Eukaryota; kingdom Viridiplantae; phylum Streptophyta; class Pinopsida; order Pinales; family Pinaceae; genus Picea; species Picea glauca. Next base: position 220 of record JZKD02S1708958.1, read on the forward strand.
CCCACTGGCCACCGATTCAAGCAACCTGGTACAAAGTAGCTCATATGTGGATGAGAACATTGTCTACACCTCATTGTATAAGGAGGTGAATCTAAGTAGCCTTCATCACAAGGAAGAGAAGGAGATGACTAAACTTTTCCACATCACACTACAAGGAGAACACCTTGTAGCAGAGGTTTTTACATAACCTCCCCGAAAAATTTATCCCTTCTTTGTTTATAGTAAAGGTTGTTAATGGAGGTGGGAGGTCCAAGGTTTTTTTTATCAGTGCCCCTATAAGGTACATATTCCCCAGGTGCACACAAATAAATAACTCCGTTGTTCTTAATTATTCAGGAGCATCATTACATGTTATAATATTAAAAATGCAAGCACTAAACAAAGCTCCCTGGTGTCGTTGAACACTATAATTTGATGTGTATCCCTATCATCCAACACACCAAGGTAGGGTAAAATAAAATAAAAATTACCAAACCGATTTTCATTATTACACTTCATTTTGTTCTTCGAAATTATTTCACAAGAACCAATGCTCACTCTTTTTCCAAGACCGCTCCATTTCAGTGCTCTACAATGACTTCGACAACTCCATTGGTAGATTCCACACATTTTCAAATTTTGGAAAATACTGCGAATTTTCATTTCTTCTCAACAATGGAACCATGCCTCCTCGTGACAGAAGAGCCTAGGTAAATTTTTTATTACCTTCATATTTTCATTTTCATCGGATTAAAATTTGAAATTGTTTTGAAATTTTACTACTTTGTTATTTTTATTTTTTTTGAATTACGTGCGGTGCGCTTGAACGCTTCAGCTCACCCCAAAGTGGTCCATCCTATGCATAAATATATAGTAACCACCACCAACTATGTGTACAATATAAACATACACGTCGATGTCATTCACATAATTATTGATTTTTGTAGCTTCAAGAAAGTATTCTCACATGGCCCTAGGTGTTGGGCATGTGGGAATCATCGTGGGCACCACATCACACTTTTGATTTGGTGAAAACACCCTTGGAGTGAAGATGGGCATTCATTGGTTTGGTGATGGGATTTGTGGGCTTGTGTAGGGGATTCACACCCACATATAAAGCCTAATTTTATTTTGACTTGTGGAGGGGCTTCTAGGTTGACCCCTAAGACTTGTAGATAAAGGAGAGAGGTCATCGTGACTTTTCATATTGTAGATCATGTGTGGAGACATGATGGAGCTAGCATAAGTGAGTCTACACTTGTTCTAGGAGGCTTGGTGATTTCAGAAAAGAGAAATTATGCATGATGTAAAATATGGCCTATGATTGAGGACTCTCTATTTTTAGTTCTTGGCAGGGAAAAACACACTACACGTGTGGGAAAGAGAGGCAACCACAAAAGGGAGAAAAATGTACGAGTGGAGAAAATCGTATGGAAGTGTCTGTACATGTTTTCATGCATGTATGTGAGTTTTAGTGGGAACAATCACGTACGTACACATGTTACGGTGGGAATAGTTGCGTACATATGTGGGTTGCAGTGGGAAGAGTCACACACATCCGTACAAATCTTCCTGGGCAGGTGTAGGTCCGTACATGGCTAATAGGTGATGTCAGCAGGTTGTACAAGTGGTCTACAACCGATTTATGGGTAGAATATATTTCTAAGATATTTGTTGAGGCTTGGTTTGTTGATTTGTATGGTTATTGGAGGACAAGGTTGTCCTGAGATTTTAGTGAAATTGTATTGGTTGGAAGACATGTTTTGTCCTCATATTTGGTGATATCTGTATTGGCTGGGAGGACTAGTTTTTCCCTCAGGATTTCTAAATTTGATAAGGTTACAAGAAAAAAAATATTGTGTCTCATATGTGTTGATGATTCATGTATGATCTTGTTGTTTTCGGTGCATATATTTTTAGTCAATAATTTCAGTGTAAAATTGTTCAATGATAACATCTACGGTTTACTGTTAGATTACTACGAAGCAATTCTCGGATCTGGAATTAGTCACATATATTTGCATGTGAAAATTGACATGGTATAAAACCTTGGGATTTGAAGATAAAAGGATAATATTTGAGACACATAGCTGCTTAATTTCAGTGAAAATTGTTTAGTGATAACAACTAGGGTTTACTGTTAGATCGGTAGGAAGCAATTTTCAGATCTGAAATCAGTCAAATAGAGTTGCATGTGAAAATTGACATGGTATCAAAGATTTGGATTTGAATATAAGGGGATCATATTTGAGATACATATCTCCTATAATTGGTTGCATATTTCTTGTTCTTGTTCTGGGAAGTCATAGGTGGCAACTCTGAGAGGGAGTTGTAATAGTGTTGATGAGTTAGCATTGATAGGAAGCTACAATGACGATTGTAGGTGGAAACAAGTTATATGGTATCTGGTTTGAGACATGGAGCAGACCATCCAGACGAGGATTTGTGGACTATTGCAACTTGGTGGTGTGGCAGGTTATGAGTTTTGGTGGATTGGTGGAGAGCTCGGTTTGCAATAGTATGTTGTGTGGCGGTTTGCCAACTCGCATGACTCCTTTTGAAGCAGTCTATGGCCAAAAGCCCCCATCAATTATCTCATATATTCCAGGGTTATCGAAGGTTCAAGAGGTTGACACAAATCTTACAGTCCGTGAGGCTATTCTTCGTGCCCTCGAAGACAATTTGGTCATGGCTCAGAATCGCATGAAGAAACAAGCAGATCAAGGTCATTCCAAATGCCATTTTGTTGAAGGGGACCAGATATTTCTTCAACTACAACCTTATAAGAATACTTTCCTCAAATCTCACCACTGTCAGAAACTTGCACCCAAATTTTATGGTCCTTATCAAGTTCTCAAGCGTGTGGGCTCGGTGGCCTATCAATTATCTCTACCTAGTCAGTCAAAGCTCCATCCTGTTTTTCATGTTTCCTGCTTAAAGAAGGTGATTGGAAATAAGTGCCAAACTAAAACTAGTCTTCCTGAGTTGGATGAAGAAGTTTCCATATGGTTTCAGCCACAAGCAGTCTTGGTCCAACGAGAACGTTGTCTCCGTCAATGCACCATCCAGGAAGTGTTAGTTCAATGGAAAGACACGCCTCCAGAAGATGCCACCTTGGAGTCGACCACCATTCTACAATAATTCCCTCATCTAAAGCCTTGAGGAAAAGGATGTTCTTCAAGGGGGAGGGCATGTTAGGGACCTAACCTCCCTAACCCCTCACATAGGTAGAACAATATAATTCTGTGTAATAAAGGCCGATATTAATAAGGCTTAGCAATAAGGAAGAATAAGTCAAATGTAAGAAAACCTAATAGAAGCTTCCACTTCTAGAAGGATCTTCCTCTAGATTGTTCTTTTGGATAGATAGATTTAGTATAAATAGAAGTAGAGGGTATGATAAATCTTGTCTTGGATATTATTGTAATAGATCTCTTCTCTGTTGGAGGTTTCCCCCTCGAAGAGGCAAGTGAACATTTCTCTCAACAATCAAAGTGCTCTTTTTGGTGTTATTTTGGTATTATTCTGGAATTATTGTGGTATTGTTTTGGTTATATCATTGTTTCCTTTCCATTTTAAACTAATTATTTATGTTTTACATACTATTTTATATCTGGAATACTACAGTTTCCTCTTTGGTATATTGCTTATGTATTCCAAATTCTGTATTTTGGAGGATGCGTGTGAAGCGTTTGACACAATGCCTCAATGCGATGATCATGGACTGGTATGCTGAGTTGTCGGAGGAGGTAGAGTTATATATGGCAATGATGCTAGCAAGTCAAGCATGGAAGTAGAGTGTTGATGAGCTTACTCAAATTCAAAGAAATGGTGAAAGTATTGAATGCAAAGTTCAAGGTGGAGTTATGTAAATGAGCATACCACTGTAAGATGCAGTTAGGTATGCATACCTTAGGTTTGAAATGTCATCGGTAAAGTCTAGACAACCTAGGTGATAGGGGTGAGAATATGGTATTCCCAGATACCTTGACTTTGGGGGAAGTTTAGCAAGTTTTGTTCATGGGAAAGTGGAGTGGGGGGGGGGGAGATAGGTCAAGGGTCATGGATTCAGGCACACGGTTTTTGGTAGCTCATGTTTTGAACCCATGGATTGCATACTCCATTGAAATTATCTTGGAGTTGAGGAGTGAAGTCTCACTTGGTCAAATTTGTTCAAGGGAACAAAGTTGTATATCTTTGTTGGTTATGGTGATGGAGCTAAGGGATGCATATTGTGGTATCCTACTATCCACCAAATCATCAGTAGCAGAAATATGTACCAGGAGAAGTTGTTTAGGATCACAAAGGGATATTTGTTTGCAAACTCAAGGAATCATTGTATGGCCTAAGGTAACTAGGAAATGGTACAAAATGGTTGATTCCTTCATGGTGAGCCAAAGTTTATTAATAAGTGAGTATGATCATTGTGCTTATGGAATATTCATTATCTTAGTGTTATGTTGATGATATGAGTGTTGCAAGAAAAACATGGTTGAGATCAATAGGTTAAAGGCTCAGTTGGCAAGGACTTTTGATGAAGGATCTATAAGCAACAAAACAAATCTTGCACATAGAAGTATACAGAGATAGGAAAAAATGTAAGTTGTAGTTGTCACTGATGAGGTTCAATGTGAACTTTGTGAAACCAGTAAATATCCCTTTAACTTTCCATTATAAGATTTCTTCAAGTTTATGTCCTAGTAGTAAGAAATACATGATTATATGTCTCGTGTACCTTATGAAAATGTAGTAGGAAGGTTGATGATTGCAATGGAATGTTCAAGTATTTCACATGCAGTTGGTGTTGTCAATGAACACATGGAAAAACTAGGTAAAGAGCATGGAAATGGGTGCTTCAGTATCTGAGAAGAATGAGTATCACCTAAGTGGTTGCAATGCTTTCGTTTGTAGTTATGTTGATTCAATGGAGGTGGAGTGGTCCATACTAGAGCAAACTGCGCAAACATGTTCACACAACCAATATTGTTAGAGAAGTTGTAGTGGTGTTTGGTTTCTTTTGGCTTGCAGGAAGGTGATGTTTGATTTGTTGGGAAAGGTATCAAGAAATTTTTGCTAAGGTGGAGATTGTTGGGTTGTGACAACATACCTTGTAGTTACATTTGTTTGGGTGGAGGTTTCTCAAGAATTTGTATTTCCATATGCCTGGAAACACTTGAGAATCTCTTTTTTAAATGAAGAAGCCCATGAGGAGATTCTTGAGAGTTGTATTCATTTCTCCATTAGCTGAGTAATAAATATTACCACTACCCCCATTTTGTTCTTGGTTGTTATGATATGTGTTTTCCATCTATTCCTCTCCATTGTGTGTGATGTGCTTATCATTCTCTGCTCATTAACTGTTGTCTTGCAAGCCCGATTCCAACAAGAAAAAATTAAGAATGTTTTATGAAATCTATTAACCATCATAAATACTTTCGAGCCACTAAGAGAAAGAATTTAGTTGTATTTGACAGGTAAAATCCCATATGACGGGAAAAATGGCCATCAAATTCTAACCTTTTATATCATAGTTGTCAATGTTGTCAAACCTCAAATATAGGTCATTCACATTCAAACAATTCTTGACATTTCTCCATTAGTACCATTTGTACTAGAAAAATAATAATTACAAACATGGAATGAAATAAAACTTGCAATAAGATCTATGTTAAAGTTTTGGTAGAAATATAAAGTCAAATGCAAAACTAATACCAAATCAAGGATGAACTTTTCCAGCAGAAAATTTTCTCAATTATATATTTATATAATTTGGTTCTCATGGCAAGGATACATCATTGTCAATATATCTAACGCCAACAATGTTCTTTCAGCCATCAAAAGGGTGAAAGATCAAGAGTAGTACTATTACAAGAGACATAAACTATGTACCAAGAGAAGCAACAAGGAGAGAGATCCAGAGTTCTGACTGTCCCTATACTGTAGTAAATCTGTCCTCAAAATTAGAAACACAAAATATCAACCTTCTCTCTGCCTGGGTAGATAGTTAGGAACTATAGATGTAAATACTAATATAGATTTAGAATGTGTGGAGGACCCTCATGTCCATCAAACCAGTGGTTGTAGGTGATTATACCAGCTTGTTTCTAGAGAGTGGCATTTGAAAGTAAATATGCTTCCTTGTTGTACTCTCGATATGTATGGTTGAAGTTGAGCTTCCTGAAGGTGGGTTGAAGCTCTCTGATTCTATCCTTCCAGCCCAAAAGAGAGATGACCTATAGTTTTCCCCCTTTATTCAACCAATATATAACAATTCTGGAGTCACCAAAGATTTGACGCACATCAATGTTTAATCTAGATGTCAGATGTAGAGTAGCCCAGAATCCCAATAATTCAGCCCTGGTGTTGGTACCTGGGCCATAGTTGAAGGTCCATTTGTAATGAGAATTCGTCGAAATGATTAACAAGCTCCCTGCTCCACTTTGGAGGCCATTGGACTGCGCTTCACCATCAAACCAACATGTAGGCAAACCCTCTGGAGTATGTTTCTTAATTTTGTTCGTGGATACCTCTTTTCTTGGGTGAAGGTTTGTCTAGTCTGTGAACATACCTAGAGTTTTGTAGACAACTGTGCTTGTATATGAAATTCCATTTTCGAAAACTTTTTTATTTCTTTCCAACCACACGAAGCAACAGACCAGAGGTGGAAGGGTTTGATAGTTACGCTCTCTTTTGGTCCAGGATTCATAACAGGAAGTTAAAGTGTGCCCTTCCCAAGTAGTAATTATGTTTTGTTCAATAAAGATATTGTCCCATACTTGTCTAGTGAAGGGACACTTAATAAATAGATGCATCACAATCTCTTCATGTATGTTGCACAATTGGAAAATACTGGGTCCAACCCAACCTTTCCTTTATAGGATATCCCAAGTGTGTATTTTGTTTTCAATTGTAAGCCAAGTTAATAATTTGATCTTATTTGCGATGTTCCAAGACCACAGTTTTTTCCTCCATCCACCTATATTGTTATACCAGAGGGTGTTTGAGATTATTGAGTAGACATTTTTTTATTGATAAGAGGACCGAATTGTCGCCCCCTGTCCACATGAGTTGGTCATCCTTTTCTTGAAGTTGTAGGCTAGATCACGAAATTTCCTTACAAAACGTTTCCCATTCCACTGTGAGTTCAGCTAATAGAACAACAGTCAGCAAGGATCCCAGGCCTGTGGTTTCCTCTTGCTTGAAAAAGATATCTGAAGTTTCTTAAATTTAAATGAGTAATAAGTTGTGGAGATAAGAAGGAGGATTTATCCAATCCTAAAATACAATCCTTGCCAAGGATAACTGAGTGTCCAGAACCTAGATTCCAACAAATCCAATGGGTGATCCAATTTACCTATTTTACCAGATTTCTCCAAATCTGAGAGTCTGTTCTCCTTGTGTTTGCAGCAGTCCTGAACCAAGTGGCCACCGAACAATGGGGAAGGTATTTAAATTTTATAATAGAATAACAGATTCCATATTTTGTCAACACACACCAAAGGGAATTAACAACCAATGCTTTGTTAAAATGAAAAATATTTCTGATTCCCCAGATGCCCTTAATTTTTGGTTTGGCTAGTGATTCCCAGTTGTTAAGATGTAGGCGAGTGTGATCAGTACTGCCCGACCAAAGGAAATTGAAGGCTAATTTCCTTAGCTTGTCTAAAACTGAGGTTGGTATGGCTACAAGAGCCATCCAATAAACCGATTGTCCTTCTAAAACTACTTTAATGAGAGTGAAGCGACCTCCTAAGGAGAGCCATGTATTGCACTAATGTCCTATTCTTTTCTCCACCTTTGCAACAAGCTAGTTCCAATATGTTACCTTATATGAATCAACTTTAATAAAATAACCAAGATACTTAAAACCTCCAGAACGGTGCACAAATTTATAAGGAAAGAGATCTTTTAGAAGCCCCAATGAGTGCTCTTGTATACTGGCATAGTGAAAAGTTGACTTTGTCCAATTTATTAACAAACCCGAGGCACTACAAAAAGTCATCAATATGTCTTTTATTTCCTTCCATTCATGTAATGAGTCATTGGTCATGATTAAGACATCATCAATGAAAAAGAGGTGTAAAATATTAACGATCCTAGATGCTTTTATCCCCGTAAGATTCCCTTTTGTTTGTCCTTTTTTAAGAATCATGTTTAATCCTTCCATGACCAAGATGAACAATAATGGGGAGAGTGGGCAGCCCTACCTCAGTCCCCTTCCACTGTGAAAGAAAGGAGAAGTTTCATCGTTTACCAAGACAACGAAATTGGCATTTGTCACGCAACTCATGATCCACTTTATAGAAAGGTGGTTGAATCTTGATTGAGTCAGGATCAATCAAAGAAAATCCTAGTCAATGCAGTCGAAGGCTTTTTTTAGATCAAATTTTAGAATAAGTGCCTTTGTATTTCTCGCCTTTATACTGTGCATGCATTCTTGGGTTGTGCCAATGACGTCTAAAGTAACAAAGAGTGATCTGTAACACTCTTTGTTACTGTAACGCTCTGATACCAATATGTAACACTCTTCTGGCCGTCATCCAACCCCAGTGGCCGGGCAAATGCTACTTTGCGGAAAAACATTATTTTATGCTTAATTAATGATCTGAAAATAGTGGTCTGATTTGTTATGCTATGCAAGCACCCTCTACTTCATTAAAATAAAACTTTACAGGACCTTGCTCCATGTGTTAAAGAATGCAAGATAGATTATGTGCTAAGTTTATGCTTCTTCCTTTAAATGTTCATGTGTGAGAAAATGTTCTTTTAAATGGTTAAATATGTGCTTTAAATAAATACACAACAACATAACTTGCAGCAAATAAACCATCAAACTCACAACAATAACAACATGATAAAGGAGTTCACCCCTCTTCGGGCTACATCTCCTTGAGCCTCCATCAATGGACTTGGCTCTCTGGGATTAATTTGTCAAATATTCTTTTACAAGCTGCTGCTCAACTCCAATGGAAATTCTGGCTGTACCATTGGGATCAGAATACATAAAAACCCAAAAAATGACTAATAAAACTCTGAAAACGGATCATGGCTCATCCAGGCATGACCTCTTCTACATGTGGCCTTAAGCTTCCCTGAGCTTCTCTTTGGCAAAAACACCTGTAAAAGTCCTCAAAATCCTTTGAAACCTGTCCCAATGTGTTAAGATCATAACAATTAGCCAAAAATGATTATTCAGTCACAGAAAACAAACTTGGACTCACCAAAACATGACCTTAATCAATGAGGGCTTCAAGCTCCCTGGAGCTTCCTAAAAATTCAATGGTTAAAAAACTGCAAAACAAGTCTTCAAATGGCTGTGAAAACAGTGCCAATGGATTCAGAACATCCAAAAACCCCTAGCTGGGCTTTTACGACACCTCATTCGGCCAAAAAATGAAGAAGATAGGCCTCCTGCCATTCTCTTCCTTCAAGCTTGTTGTCTCTGGTTCACCAAAACACACCTCCTGTACGTTCTACCAAGAACACGCTCCAAAATGCGTTCTTAAACCCAGCACCGAGCGCAACTGAATAACAGTGCAAACTGTAGGACGGTTATGCGCGCGCCAACCCCTAACCGCCAAGACCGGGGGCATGTGGTCACCATGTGACCGCGCGCTCATCTGAAAAGGGCCAAGGGTTTAAAACAATAGCAAAGCGACAATTGTCGAGTGGATGGTGTGTTATAACCATTTTAAAAAAAATGCCAAATCCAAAAATGCGTGCGCACAAGTTGTGGCAAAGGGTCATATGTTTAAAACATATAAAACCACGGTTTAAATCATTGGAACCGCGCACATATATAAACGATCATATGTAACAATACAACCATAGGCTCCATTACATATTAGCGCGCACACGTATATACAATGGTCATATGGTGAATAATACAACCATGGGCTGGGGCTCAGCCCCAGCCCGACCCCGCACCAACCATACAATAATGTAAACTTAAATACATTTTGAACCATTTATATAATAAGTCACATAGTGTGGTGCGTTGGCAAGGTGGACTTTGTAAACACTTTGCATTGTGGTGGAGGTCCGGGGTTCAAATCCCACAGAATCCATAAATTTTTGAACTAACAACCATTGCCAAAAATGGGGTGCCACGTGGCAGCCCATGACTGGGCCACGTGGCACCAAAACACTTGCCAAAATGATGCCACGTGTCGAAACATGATTCACCCAAATCTGTCAATAGATGATTTCCATGCCACTAACTGCCATGTCAGCGTACATCATGCCATGTCATCGATATGGACTCTGCCATGCCAGCCTGTACGGACTGTATGGACTATACAGTCAGCATCCCTTTTTTTACCTGTTTCACGATTCGAACAGATCGCGATATCTCTCGCTCCCGACATCCGTTTGAACCCAAACGAGTTGCATTGGGTTCGTGACGATGAGGGATACACTCTTGTTTGTTTTGAGGCAATTCCGAGAACTTTGATTTTTGAGCTAAAATTTGACCCCTGGTCCAGATTTTGATCACACCTTCCCACTGAAAGGATTTTGGACCCACAAAAGCTTATGATTATCTGTTTGAGCTTCAATACTCTTCGGATTTCAAGTTATATCAACTGATTCTACTTGAAAAGTCTTTTGATAATCACCTGGATACTTTGACATGCCTTGCACTGCAACTAACTATGTCCCTCAACCACTGTTCTCTGGCTGCTGTTGACCCACTGTTCTCTTAGTGCTTGGAAGACTGCCAACCTTCCCACTGAGAATCAAGTCCCTCTTTCTAACTCTTTGGCGTCAACACAATCCGCTCTCCAATGGCTGCAAAAACTTTCCTGCGACATCTTGTCACAAGCCAAAAAAAACCATCAATCTTGAAAACGAATTTATACAAGACTGAAAATGATGTCAACAAAGTATTTTGCTCTTCAAACAAACTGTCGCATCTTGTACTTCATCAAAGCACATGGTGTTTTATTGCATCTTGGTGCACTCAAAATCAACTTACAAGTCAACAAACACCATCGACTAAACACAAGTCGAAAAACATGATCAACACAACATAGTTGTCAAGACAACATCGACACAAGTCAAAACTCATTTGAAACATATCAACCTTCCCCATGACAAGTCGACAAACATGATACACAATCATGTTACAATCATGAGTCATTCATGATGAACTATCACCAGGTTCACTGCTTATACATACACAAAAACAAATGCATGTGCATGACT
>JZKD02S1708958.1:11413-25329 GCA_000966675.3 Picea glauca
GTTGTTTGGATCATTGCAGTGATGTGGAGTGGTTATTTTTTTCTTGTCTTTTCCTTTCCACTTCTTCCTCCCCTCCTTGGAAATATCTTAGTGGTCATTTTGTTTAGAACCATTTAGTTGGCCTTTCTTATGGCCTATGTTCTCTAGGTATTGCACTTACTCATAGGCCTCATAAATGGTCCTCACATTGAAGAGCATCATTTTCATTTGCAAGAAATTGTGTAAACCCCCCATATAATTGAGGAGTATGTATGGGTTCTTGGGAGAGATACCCAACTTGATCGCCATATTCAAGAACTCGATGGTGTACTCTTGAACACTATGTGCCTTTGCCTGAAGTGATGCCAAAGGATCCATTAATCCTCTGCATACCCAATATGGTAAAAATGGGACTTGATAAAGGTTTTAAATACCCCCCACTTAGTTGTTGGTGGATCACCCTCTAATTTAAGAGTCTTCATGTGTATTTTCCACCACGTTAGTGCATGGCCTTCTAGTTTTAGTCAGGAAAATGAAATACACTTCTAACTATTGCAACCAGGCATTCAACTTAATAGCATCAATCTCACATCAGTATGGTTGATTTCCACTTTCACTTCCATTTTCAATAGAGGTTGTGGAGTCATGGCATTGAAACTCAGTTACTCTTTCTCGAGATATTTTTCTGACTCATTTTTTGGGTCTTCATTATCTCACAGTTTCTCATCTGATCCAACTTATGAGCTATATCCACCAACCTCCCCAAAAGGTCTGAAGGTTTTTCGCTAAAGCCACCATGAGGGCCATGTTGCGAGAGATATCAGTGAATTTCTCTTTCATCCTAAAAAATATATCTTCTACTGCATACCGAGGGTTGTTATGGACTGAATCGTCTACCATGGTAGGGTTCTACAACTTCCTTCTTAAGCCAAGTCTTAGATCCTATAACTTTCCAGAAATACCCCAGAGAAAATAACTATGATACCAATATGACATCTAAAATGTCATCAATATTCCACCAGAAGAGTTCATCACAACAGATTTTGTAGTTGTATGAAATATTTTATTATGTGGGTTTATTTCCTTATATTTGATATTTATTATCATTAGCTTATTTCTCAAATTTAAAAATAAAATAAAATAAATTGAAGTACGAAAATGAAACAACAAGAAAATGAACACACCATCCACACAAATGAACACAAAACATATCTTGAACAACCTGATACGGGAGAAAACCCAACCATAAGGTGAGGACTATGCCTTGTTCTCTTTTCTTCAATTATAAAAATGAAAATACAAAGAAAGGGGCACTCAGTGTGGATCTTCTTATGACATTATGTCTTGAATGGATACTATAAAATCTTGTCCCTCCTCTATTATGCTCTCAAATCCCACTCCTATATGCTTTGCTCAAATATGGAACAAGTACAATGCTAAAAAAATGGAACCCTTTCTCCTCCTAGTGGCCCAATGTTTAATATAATCTGATAATTGTCTAGGTTTAGGGTTTTTGTATACGTCAACCCTCAATTAGTTTTATGGTTTTTGACCTTCTAGAATACTCTTGAAAGTCCACACGGGTCTAGCCCCACATGTGAGAAATGGGGGTTGATGTGGCATCCACTCGATACCATCACTACAAGGAGAACACCTTGTAGAAGAGGTTTTTATGAAGGTTTTTAGTGTTACAAGATTTGGAAAAAAAAATCAAAAAAATGTCCACTACAAGCTTCGTTATTCCAAGCAGAGGTTTTAACGGATGTCCCATATAACTAAAAAAAATTGGGCAGGAAGAGGTTGCAGTGGAGGTTTTTTTGTCAGTTCTTTTAATGGTAAATAACACACCAATGTGTTCTTAAGAAACACGCATCGAAATGTTTTTAAGTAACATGCATCAATGCACACACACAATCACAAAGCATCGGTGCTCTTAAAATTATTATGCATCGATACAATATTTTATGTTATATGAAACGTTGGTGCTTTATTGTTATTGTACGCACCAATATGTGTTGTTTTTTATGCAACATCGGTGCTTGTATAAATATTATTCCATGGTGCTCTTATAGATGGTCACACCAGTTCTTGTACTACCACGTGCACGAAAATATAGTGAAATTTTCATAAATTGAGGTGAGATGTCAGTGCCAGTTTTTGTTACCAAGAACCGATGTGTATATTATACATAAAGCATCAACATGTATATTATATATAAATCATCAATGCGTACACTATATTTAAAGCATTGAGTCATATATTATATGTAAAATATCGGTGTGACTAGTCCTACAGTATGTCGCTTAAAGTAATAAATATAATCAATCGTGCATTGTGTCGCTTAAAGTAATAAATATAATCAATCGTGCGTTTTTTCGCTTAAAGTAATAAATATAATCAATCATGTGTTTTGTCGCTTAAAGTAACGATTTTTTTCACTATTGTTAGCACTTGTGCTTTATTTAATTAATGGGCATTGATGCATATTGATAAAAAAACGCACCGTCATTTATTTTATGGCATGTACCGTTAAGTGAGTTCAAAAGAATATAGTGCACTGATATTTATCTATTTTAATTAAAAAAAAATTACAAATTTTGTATTAATCATCTCAAAATCAAATATTTTTTATAATAATATTGTTAAATTATATTTTTGTTATTGTTTTTTGATATAATGATTTCATTAATGTGTTATCCAATGAATTACACCTTTGTTGTTTGTAACAATATAAATCATCAATATATTAATTAATCAACAATGCAACATTTTACAACATTTGACAATCTAATAAAATAAGAAACTCATTTATTATATATGTATAAGAGACCCATTGTCATACAAATTGGGATAACGTAAAGGTCCACAATAATCAAATGCAACAATATGTAATTGTTACACTTATTGGTAACATGTCCTTATGCAACTGGGACATTATGTCATGTACACTAAACAAAATCCATGATTTTCACAAACAAATATTCCAAAACGTACAACTTGTACTAACATTCAGTTATATTGATTAACATTCATCACTTGAACAGTTGTCATCACTCGAGTTGCATGCATGCCTCATTTCTTCATCACATGTAGGCGATATTCTACTTTGGTTATTTAAACTAATGTTGTATTCATAGACTTGTTTTGTATGTTCGTCATATTCATGTTCCATCTACAAACATAGAAATAAAGTGTAATAAGTAAATTTACATTTATATATATAGTAGAATATACATGATTGTGTAAATCAAAAAGTGTACCATAGTAATGAGTGATTCATAAACAATACACATGCTTTCGAAGTCATGTCGCATGTTGTGTATCAAAATCTCTTGTGTTGGCTACTCTCCATACTGTGTTTCCTACATGTTCAATACGTCGTGACAAAGCATAGTCGATATAATTAATATAAAAGTTTCTTATTGTTCCATTAATTATAAAACAAGGGAAAGTTAAGCAACATAGCTACTTACAAATTGTTCAATTAAAACTTGATACTTCAACATATATTCACAACCATTACTTAACTCAATGTTGATCAATTCATTGGTTGGATCTTCTTTGTATGTTAGCACCTATTAGAATACATCCATGGATGAGTGTAGATTAATTATTTAACTATAAGATCACAACAAATATGAAATCTTAAGTAAGGCCGAAAATGTAAGTAATCACTAACTTTACAATCAACCATTTTATTTCGTGTCCTCCTTTCTCATGTGTTGAATAGGTTCCATTTTTTATTCTTTTCTACAACAAAGCAATTGAAAATCAGTATTTCATATGATAATTAATTTTGATGTACATAAAAGAATAAATAAATGATTACATACCTATGATGCACATTGTTGTTGGGATGCCTCATTCTATGATGCAATTATGTTCATTTATTTTACCATCTCCTTGTACAAATTTTTGGACATCCCTACCAACATGTATTGGCTTTCCCCTCGTTTGTCACTTGAAATTTACATAATCTTCCTGAAAAACAAAAAAGCACAATATTTTTTTTTAAAGAACAAGAAAGTAAATATAGCAAAAAAAACTTAATTTGGTCATTTTTGGAACATATTATAGAAAAACATGTTTAGTAATAGCATGCATTGAGGTAGTGGAAAAGTATCGATTATGTGCACTAAATTATGAGAGGCACCAAACAGAGACCTATGTTTTTGCATCTACAAAGCAGAACCTCCGCAAAATTTAATTATGGAGGTTTGCATACATAGTTTTTGAATTAAATTATTTTTCTTCTGGTTGTTGTTCATGTGCTTGTCATCGTCGTCATCTATGATTCACAAAAAAATATTTTTAGGCACAAATATATAGATAAAACAAATTAAAATTATAAAACACACACATATATAACTAACTTGCATTTATCAAAAACTGAAATTAATTATGTTTGCAAAAAAAAGGTGGAAAAGTAATTAGTTCTATTACAAAAGTTAATAAGCATTATTCATGGTGCTCCATATAGGACACAAAGCACCAAAAAGTTGTGTGTTAAGTCCAAGGCATTAGTGCTTCATTGTTAGTCAAGCATTGATATATACATAGTGATTTGTTGTGTTCTTGAATGCACCAGTGATGAGGCATCCAACAAGACACCCCACTATGCCACTTCACATATGTTGTGTGTGACGCGATGCGGTTGGTTCCACTGAACACATATCTTTGTTAAATTTTTTGACTGGTAAACTAGACTATGCAATTTGTTGTATTCAAAGCACTGGTACTCTACATTCCTTGGAGAACCAATGGATTTTTAGTGGTGCATTGTCTTTTATGATGCACAAGTAATGGGAACATTTTATAAGATGCACCGCTATGATAAATTTTTAAATATTTGTCATGGTGCCACTCTGTTAACCACACTGATGTGTTTTGTTGAATTAAATGCATTGATGTTCCATTTTTCTAATTTTGTGTTCATTTTTACCAGTGCATTTATCTTAGAACACATTGATAATGAGGCGTCCCATAAGACGAACCGCTATGGTAAATTATTATATATTTTTCTTGATGCCTTGAGTACATATCATCGGTGCATTTTCTTGGATTTGACGTATAGACGGGACATTTTTTTTTATGGAAAATTGGGATGTGTGGTCAGTTAATAGAACACACGAGTGCTCCATTTTTTTTTATAGAAAGAGCATTTTGTTAACCAGTGTGTTGGTTTTTTATAATGCACCATTTACAGGACATTCTTAAAAGCACACCGCTATGTTCATTTTTTGAAATTTTTACAGTTTCGTTCTATGAATGGAACCAATGTGTTTATTTATCATGTACACACCGTGAGCAAGGATTCATGTAGATTCACAATATGCATCAACATTTGGGGCGAGCCAAACCATTTAAACGAACCATGTGGAATATAAAATAAATCTAAAAAATACTACCTTTCGAGCCATTTTGAAATTTAAATGCAATAAACAAGGTAATAAAAAATTTACCTGGTGTCTTGTCTCTCAACAATGCATGGTTGCACCGTAGATAAGAAATGAAAAATTCCAGTATTTTCCAAAATTTGGAAATGTGTGGAATCTACCTATGGAGGTATTTAACTAATTGTAGAGCATTGCAAACAGGGTGATTGTGGAAGGAGAGTGAACAATGGTGCTTGTTGGAAAGGTTGGAAGCACAAAATGAGGTGTCACAATGAAAATCAGTATGGCAAGTTTTTTTCTTATCATTCTTTGGTGCGTCCAACAAATGTACACACCGAGGTGTCATGTTTAGAGTGGAGCATTGTTTGTATTTTATTTTGTGTATAGCAGATAACAGTGTGTCTAATTGTCTCGGCATTAGGGTGTTATGTTTACGTGAGCATCAGTGCGTCATAATAAAACAAAAGCACCGAAGAAAAAAGTGTCCGCTAAAACCTTTGTCCACCCACCTCTGCTATATTTTTTTGCTTATAGCGAATAACGGTGTGCCTTAATTTTGAAGCACCATGGCATTTGTATTGTGTGCACACCGAGGCATTTGTACCTCATAGGCACACCGTTAAAAAAAATCCACAAAAACCTCCGACCTCCTGCTTCTGTTATAAACATAGAAGGGATAAGTTTTTTGGGGAGGTTTCGTAAAAACCTTCGGTACAAGGTGTTCTTCTTGTAGTGCATGGCGGTCAACAAGGTAGGTCAACTTGTGGGAGGCATAACTTATGCATAGGAACACTAATTTAGGTGATTTTCACAATGTTGGAAAGCTTTGGGTGTGTAGAAAAATCGTCGAGGGGATGGTAGATATGGTCACAAAGTTTTGACCTCAAAAAGTGTTATTTGATGCCTCAAAATGGCTCTAAAAGGTTTCAGACCCAAAATCTCCAAATTGGGACCTGCCACTAAAATGGGCCCTGCAAGCCAAATCCTTCAATTTTTCCACCCATAAAGTACCGAAATACATGAAAAATTATATAATGATCCATTCTAGATCAATTGTTGTAAACATATAGGCAAACTACCCATCTATTTATTCATTATTTTCTAAGCTATGAACTTAGCTCCACATTCCTTACATTGAGAAGGTAGCTAACTCTTTCATTGACATTGTCCGTTCAACAATGGGTATGGTCGTAATAAGATCTTCTAAGCCTTTGATCCTAAGCTCCATTTCCCCATCACATCCCACCCCAATCCTACCAAATTCATTGGGTGAACAATCAAAGAACTCCTATACCAATACTAGAGTGTTGTCAAATGACCTTTGTCATGAGTCTTAAATGGAAAACATGGATTTTGATGTGGATCCTTCGGATTGCATCAATCCTATCTTGGGAAACCCCTATTACATTGCTTGCAAATCAATATTGCTTCCACTAAGACCCTCCATCACATCTGCCATCCAATATCCTAACTAGCACAATTGTTGTTAGTGAAGTGAATATTAGTCGGTGCTTCACATTATGTGTGGTGCACACAAATTTTGCATTACCCACACCTCTTTCGACACCCACTAGTGGAGCATGATTTAAATCTAGTAGAGATATTCTTGATCGGGAAGACATTACAAATTCCATAGATGCAATTCCCTCTCTGGCTCACTCACTTTATCACCATGTGCACTCTTCACACGTATCCACATATCTCGACAACAATAGAAAATACTCGGATGTACCAAACCCTAATATAGAGGGCATCCTACATCAATCAAGCAATCCTAACGACGGAACATTTTCCACAAAAACGTCAACGTTGATTTATGTTGAATCATAGGGCAACAATCTCCTTCTAAGGTATTCCTCTGAATGGTTCTCTAGACATCATTTTACTTTTCCAACCATATCTTTTACTGAGTTGATTATATATCTAGTTTATACCAAATTCCAAGGCACTACATATCCATTTTTAGTGCATTTCCTATATTGAACACCCATATATCTATAAGCAACAAGTTACTATTTTTTATTTCTTCCTTCTAAAGTGGAGATATGTGTTTACTACCCTATTGTCTCCAAGCATTTTGGCTTACCCAAATCTCCCAACTCTTCCATACTATGGCCACATATCCTTAAGCAACTTTTTGTTTTGTTCTTTGTAAGCTTGGGACTCTACCTCAGACACTAGTATGTCGCATCAATCCAATTTAACTATTGGTCAGTCCAGATCTGTATATATATGGTGCATGCCTTTTTCTTTAGATGCAGTTTTCATGGACCCAAAGTAGAGATGGCATTGTTGAGTATATGAGTCTTTTCAAGGGATTCATTATGTTAGGGTTACATCCTCTTTTGCATTGTATCATAATTGATTATCACATTCTCTNGTTGTTTGGATCATTGCAGTGATGTGGAGTGGTTATTTTTTTCTTGTCTTTTCCTTTCCACTTCTTCCTCCCCTCCTTGGAAATATCTTAGTGGTCATTTTGTTTAGAACCATTTAGTTGGCCTTTCTTATGGCCTATGTTCTCTAGGTATTGCACTTACTCATAGGCCTCATAAATGGTCCTCACATTGAAGAGCATCATTTTCATTTGCAAGAAATTGTGTAAACCCCCCATATAATTGAGGAGTATGTATGGGTTCTTGGGAGAGATACCCAACTTGATCGCCATATTCAAGAACTCGATGGTGTACTCTTGAACACTATGTGCCTTTGCCTGAAGTGATGCCAAAGGATCCATTAATCCTCTGCATACCCAATATGGTAAAAATGGGACTTGATAAAGGTTTTAAATACCCCCCACTTAGTTGTTGGTGGATCACCCTCTAATTTAAGAGTCTTCATGTGTATTTTCCACCACGTTAGTGCATGGCCTTCTAGTTTTAGTCAGGAAAATGAAATACACTTCTAACTATTGCAACCAGGCATTCAACTTAATAGCATCAATCTCACATCAGTATGGTTGATTTCCACTTTCACTTCCATTTTCAATAGAGGTTGTGGAGTCATGGCATTGAAACTCAGTTACTCTTTCTCGAGATATTTTTCTGACTCATTTTTTGGGTCTTCATTATCTCACAGTTTCTCATCTGATCCAACTTATGAGCTATATCCACCAACCTCCCCAAAAGGTCTGAAGGTTTTTCGCTAAAGCCACCATGAGGGCCATGTTGCGAGAGATATCAGTGAATTTCTCTTTCATCCTAAAAAATATATCTTCTACTGCATACCGAGGGTTGTTATGGACTGAATCGTCTACCATGGTAGGGTTCTACAACTTCCTTCTTAAGCCAAGTCTTAGATCCTATAACTTTCCAGAAATACCCCAGAGAAAATAACTATGATACCAATATGACATCTAAAATGTCATCAATATTCCACCAGAAGAGTTCATCACAACAGATTTTGTAGTTGTATGAAATATTTTATTATGTGGGTTTATTTCCTTATATTTGATATTTATTATCATTAGCTTATTTCTCAAATTTAAAAATAAAATAAAATAAATTGAAGTACGAAAATGAAACAACAAGAAAATGAACACACCATCCACACAAATGAACACAAAACATATCTTGAACAACCTGATACGGGAGAAAACCCAACCATAAGGTGAGGACTATGCCTTGTTCTCTTTTCTTCAATTATAAAAATGAAAATACAAAGAAAGGGGCACTCAGTGTGGATCTTCTTATGACATTATGTCTTGAATGGATACTATAAAATCTTGTCCCTCCTCTATTATGCTCTCAAATCCCACTCCTATATGCTTTGCTCAAATATGGAACAAGTACAATGCTAAAAAAATGGAACCCTTTCTCCTCCTAGTGGCCCAATGTTTAATATAATCTGATAATTGTCTAGGTTTAGGGTTTTTGTATACGTCAACCCTCAATTAGTTTTATGGTTTTTGACCTTCTAGAATACTCTTGAAAGTCCACACGGGTCTAGCCCCACATGTGAGAAATGGGGGTTGATGTGGCATCCACTCGATACCATCACTACAAGGAGAACACCTTGTAGAAGAGGTTTTTATGAAGGTTTTTAGTGTTACAAGATTTGGAAAAAAAAATCAAAAAAATGTCCACTACAAGCTTCGTTATTCCAAGCAGAGGTTTTAACGGATGTCCCATATAACTAAAAAAAATTGGGCAGGAAGAGGTTGCAGTGGAGGTTTTTTTGTCAGTTCTTTTAATGGTAAATAACACACCAATGTGTTCTTAAGAAACACGCATCGAAATGTTTTTAAGTAACATGCATCAATGCACACACACAATCACAAAGCATCGGTGCTCTTAAAATTATTATGCATCGATACAATATTTTATGTTATATGAAACGTTGGTGCTTTATTGTTATTGTACGCACCAATATGTGTTGTTTTTTATGCAACATCGGTGCTTGTATAAATATTATTCCATGGTGCTCTTATAGATGGTCACACCAGTTCTTGTACTACCACGTGCACGAAAATATAGTGAAATTTTCATAAATTGAGGTGAGATGTCAGTGCCAGTTTTTGTTACCAAGAACCGATGTGTATATTATACATAAAGCATCAACATGTATATTATATATAAATCATCAATGCGTACACTATATTTAAAGCATTGAGTCATATATTATATGTAAAATATCGGTGTGACTAGTCCTACAGTATGTCGCTTAAAGTAATAAATATAATCAATCGTGCATTGTGTCGCTTAAAGTAATAAATATAATCAATCGTGCGTTTTTTCGCTTAAAGTAATAAATATAATCAATCATGTGTTTTGTCGCTTAAAGTAACGATTTTTTTCACTATTGTTAGCACTTGTGCTTTATTTAATTAATGGGCATTGATGCATATTGATAAAAAAACGCACCGTCATTTATTTTATGGCATGTACCGTTAAGTGAGTTCAAAAGAATATAGTGCACTGATATTTATCTATTTTAATTAAAAAAAAATTACAAATTTTGTATTAATCATCTCAAAATCAAATATTTTTTATAATAATATTGTTAAATTATATTTTTGTTATTGTTTTTTGATATAATGATTTCATTAATGTGTTATCCAATGAATTACACCTTTGTTGTTTGTAACAATATAAATCATCAATATATTAATTAATCAACAATGCAACATTTTACAACATTTGACAATCTAATAAAATAAGAAACTCATTTATTATATATGTATAAGAGACCCATTGTCATACAAATTGGGATAACGTAAAGGTCCACAATAATCAAATGCAACAATATGTAATTGTTACACTTATTGGTAACATGTCCTTATGCAACTGGGACATTATGTCATGTACACTAAACAAAATCCATGATTTTCACAAACAAATATTCCAAAACGTACAACTTGTACTAACATTCAGTTATATTGATTAACATTCATCACTTGAACAGTTGTCATCACTCGAGTTGCATGCATGCCTCATTTCTTCATCACATGTAGGCGATATTCTACTTTGGTTATTTAAACTAATGTTGTATTCATAGACTTGTTTTGTATGTTCGTCATATTCATGTTCCATCTACAAACATAGAAATAAAGTGTAATAAGTAAATTTACATTTATATATATAGTAGAATATACATGATTGTGTAAATCAAAAAGTGTACCATAGTAATGAGTGATTCATAAACAATACACATGCTTTCGAAGTCATGTCGCATGTTGTGTATCAAAATCTCTTGTGTTGGCTACTCTCCATACTGTGTTTCCTACATGTTCAATACGTCGTGACAAAGCATAGTCGATATAATTAATATAAAAGTTTCTTATTGTTCCATTAATTATAAAACAAGGGAAAGTTAAGAAACATAGCTACTTACAAATTGTTCAATTAAAACTTGATACTTCAACATATACTCACAACCATTACTTAACTCAACGTTGATCAATTCATTGGTTGGATCTTTTTTGTATGTTAGCACCTATTAGAATACATCCATGGATGAGTGTAGACTAATTATTTAACTATAAGATCACAACAAATATGAAATCTTAAGTAAGGCCGAAAATGTAAGTAATCACTAACTTTACGATCAACCATTTTATTTTGTGTCTTTCTTTCTTATGTGTTGAATAGGTTCCATTTTTTATTCTTTTCTACAACAAAGCAATTGAAAATCAGTATTTCATATGATAATTAAATTTGATGTACATAAAAGAATAAATGAATGATTACATACCTATGATGCACATTGTTGTTGGGATGCCTCATTCTATGATGCAATTATGTTCATTTATTTTACCATCTCCTTGTACAAATTTTTGGAAATCCCTACCAACATGTATTGGCTTTCCCCTCATTTGTCACTTGAAATTTACATAATCTTCCTGAAAAACAAAAAATCACAATATTTTTTTTTAAAGGACAAGAAAGTAAATATAGCGAAAAAAACTTAATTTGGTCATTTTTGGAACATATTATAGAAAAACATGTTTAGTAATAGCATGCATTGAGGTAGTGGAAAAGGATCGATTATGTGCACTAAATTATGAGAGGCACCAAACACAGACCTATGTTTTTGCATCTGCAAAGCAGAACCTCCGCAAAATTTAATTATGGAGGTTTGCATACATAGTTTTTGAATTAAATTATTTTTCTTCTGGTTGTTGTTCATGTGCTTGTCATCATCGTCATCTATGATTCACAAAAAAATATTTTTAGGCACAAATATATAGATAAAACAAATTATAATTATAAAACACACACATATATAACTAACTTGCATTTATAAAAAACTGAAATTAATTATGTTTGCGAAAAAAAGGTGGAAAAGTAATCAGTTCTATTACAAAAGTTAATAAGCATTATTCCTGGTGCTCCATATAAGACACAAAGCACCAAAAAGTTGTGTGTTGAGTCCAAGGCATTGGTGCTTCATTGTTAGTCGAGCATTGATATATACATAGTGCTTTGTTGTGTTCTCGAATGCACCAGTGATGAGGCATCCAACAAGACAACCCACTATGCCACTTCACATATGTTGTCTGTGACGCGATGTGGTTGGTTCCATTGAACACATATCTTTGTTAAATTTTTTGACTGGTAAACTAGATTGTGCAATTTGTTGTATTCAAAGCACTGGTACTCTACATTCCTTGGAGAACCAATGGAGTTTTAGTGGTGCATTGTCTTTTATGACACACAGGTAATGGGCACATTTTATAAGATGCACCGCTATGATAAATTTTTAAATATTTGTCATGGTGCCACTCTGTTAACCACACTGATGTGTTTTGTTGAATTAAATGCATTGATGTTCCATTTTTCTAATGTTGTGTTCATTTTTACCAGTGCATTTATCTTAGAACGCATTGATAATGAGGTGTCCCATAAGACGAACCGCTATGGTAAATTGTTGTATATTTTTCCTGATGCCTTGAGTACATAGCATCGGTGCATTTTCTTGGATTTGACATATAGACTGGACATTTTTTTTTATGGAAAACTGGGAAGTGTGGTCAGTTAATAGAACACACGAGTGCTCCATTTTTTTTTATACAACAAGCATTTTGTTAACCAGTGTGTTGGTTTTTTATAATGCACCATTTACAGGGCATTCCTAAAAGCACACCACTATGTTAATTTTTTGAAATTTTTGTAGTGTTGTTCTATGAATGGAACCAATGTGTTTATTTATCATGTACACACCGTGAGTGAGGATTCATGTAGATTCACAGTATGCATCGACATTTGGGGCAAGCCAAACCATTTAAACGAACCACGTGGAATATAAAATAAATCTAAAAAATACTACCTTTCGAGCCATTTTGAAATTTAAATGCAATAAACAAGGTAATAAAAAATTTACCTGGTGTCTTCTCTCTCAACAATGCATGGTTGTACTGTAAAGAAGAAATGAAAAATTCCAGTATTTTCCAAAATTTGGAAATGTGCGGAATCTACCTATGGAGATATTTAACTAATTGTAGAGCATTGCAAATAGGGTGATTGTGGAAGGAGAGTGAACAATGGTGCTTGTTGGAGAGGTTGGAAGCACAAAATGAGGTGTCACAATGAAAATCAGTATGCCAAGTTTTTTTCTTATCATTCTTTGGTGCGTCCAACAAATGTACACGTCGAGGTGTCATGTTTAGAGTGGAGCATTGTTTGTATTTTATTTTGTGTATAGCAGATAACAGTGTGTCTAACTGTCTCAGCATTAGGGTGTTATGTTTACGTGAGCATCATTGTGCCATAATAAAACAAAAGCACCGAAGAAAAAAGTGTCCGCTAAAACCTTTGTCCACCCACCTTTGCTATATGTTTTTGCTTATAGCGAATAACAGCGTGCCTTAATTTTGAAGCACCATGGCATTTGTATTGTGTGCACACCGAGGCATTTGTACCTCATAGGCACACCGTTAAAAAAAACTCCACAAAAACCTTCGACCTCCTGCTTCTGTTATAAACATAGAAGGGATAATTTTTTTGGGGAGGTTTCGTAAAAACCTTCGCTACAAGGTGTTCTTCTTGTAGTGCATGGTGATCAACAAAGTAGGTCAACTTGTGGGAGGCATAACTTATGCAT
>JZKD02S1708958.1:32859-49144 GCA_000966675.3 Picea glauca
ATTTTATAAGATGCACCGCTATGATAAATTTTTAAATATTTGTCATGGTGCCACTCTGTTAACCACACTGATGTGTTTTGTTGAATTAAATGCATTGATGTTCCATTTTTCTAATTTTGTGTTCATTTTTACCAGTGCATTTATCTTAGAACACATTGATAATGAGGCGTCCCATAAGACGAACCGCTATGGTAAATTATTATATATTTTTCTTGATGCCTTGAGTACATATCATCGGTGCATTTTCTTGGATTTGACGTATAGACGGGACATTTTTTTTTATGGAAAATTGGGATGTGTGGTCAGTTAATAGAACACACGAGTGCTCCATTTTTTTTTATAGAAAGAGCATTTTGTTAACCAGTGTGTTGGTTTTTTATAATGCACCATTTACAGGACATTCTTAAAAGCACACCGCTATGTTCATTTTTTGAAATTTTTACAGTTTCGTTCTATGAATGGAACCAATGTGTTTATTTATCATGTACACACCGTGAGCAAGGATTCATGTAGATTCACAATATGCATCAACATTTGGGGCGAGCCAAACCATTTAAACGAACCATGTGGAATATAAAATAAATCTAAAAAATACTACCTTTCGAGCCATTTTGAAATTTAAATGCAATAAACAAGGTAATAAAAAATTTACCTGGTGTCTTGTCTCTCAACAATGCATGGTTGCACCGTAGATAAGAAATGAAAAATTCCAGTATTTTCCAAAATTTGGAAATGTGTGGAATCTACCTATGGAGGTATTTAACTAATTGTAGAGCATTGCAAACAGGGTGATTGTGGAAGGAGAGTGAACAATGGTGCTTGTTGGAAAGGTTGGAAGCACAAAATGAGGTGTCACAATGAAAATCAGTATGGCAAGTTTTTTTCTTATCATTCTTTGGTGCGTCCAACAAATGTACACACCGAGGTGTCATGTTTAGAGTGGAGCATTGTTTGTATTTTATTTTGTGTATAGCAGATAACAGTGTGTCTAATTGTCTCGGCATTAGGGTGTTATGTTTACGTGAGCATCAGTGCGTCATAATAAAACAAAAGCACCGAAGAAAAAAGTGTCCGCTAAAACCTTTGTCCACCCACCTCTGCTATATTTTTTTGCTTATAGCGAATAACGGTGTGCCTTAATTTTGAAGCACCATGGCATTTGTATTGTGTGCACACCGAGGCATTTGTACCTCATAGGCACACCGTTAAAAAAAATCCACAAAAACCTCCGACCTCCTGCTTCTGTTATAAACATAGAAGGGATAAGTTTTTTGGGGAGGTTTCGTAAAAACCTTCGGTACAAGGTGTTCTTCTTGTAGTGCATGGCGGTCAACAAGGTAGGTCAACTTGTGGGAGGCATAACTTATGCATAGGAACACTAATTTAGGTGATTTTCACAATGTTGGAAAGCTTTGGGTGTGTAGAAAAATCGTCGAGGGGATGGTAGATATGGTCACAAAGTTTTGACCTCAAAAAGTGTTATTTGATGCCTCAAAATGGCTCTAAAAGGTTTCAGACCCAAAATCTCCAAATTGGGACCTGCCACTAAAATGGGCCCTGCAAGCCAAATCCTTCAATTTTTCCACCCATAAAGTACCGAAATACATGAAAAATTATATAATGATCCATTCTAGATCAATTGTTGTAAACATATAGGCAAACTACCCATCTATTTATTCATTATTTTCTAAGCTATGAACTTAGCTCCACATTCCTTACATTGAGAAGGTAGCTAACTCTTTCATTGACATTGTCCGTTCAACAATGGGTATGGTCGTAATAAGATCTTCTAAGCCTTTGATCCTAAGCTCCATTTCCCCATCACATCCCACCCCAATCCTACCAAATTCATTGGGTGAACAATCAAAGAACTCCTATACCAATACTAGAGTGTTGTCAAATGACCTTTGTCATGAGTCTTAAATGGAAAACATGGATTTTGATGTGGATCCTTCGGATTGCATCAATCCTATCTTGGGAAACCCCTATTACATTGCTTGCAAATCAATATTGCTTCCACTAAGACCCTCCATCACATCTGCCATCCAATATCCTAACTAGCACAATTGTTGTTAGTGAAGTGAATATTAGTCGGTGCTTCACATTATGTGTGGTGCACACAAATTTTGCATTACCCACACCTCTTTCGACACCCACTAGTGGAGCATGATTTAAATCTAGTAGAGATATTCTTGATCGGGAAGACATTACAAATTCCATAGATGCAATTCCCTCTCTGGCTCACTCACTTTATCACCATGTGCACTCTTCACACGTATCCACATATCTCGACAACAATAGAAAATACTCGGATGTACCAAACCCTAATATAGAGGGCATCCTACATCAATCAAGCAATCCTAACGACGGAACATTTTCCACAAAAACGTCAACGTTGATTTATGTTGAATCATAGGGCAACAATCTCCTTCTAAGGTATTCCTCTGAATGGTTCTCTAGACATCATTTTACTTTTCCAACCATATCTTTTACTGAGTTGATTATATATCTAGTTTATACCAAATTCCAAGGCACTACATATCCATTTTTAGTGCATTTCCTATATTGAACACCCATATATCTATAAGCAACAAGTTACTATTTTTTATTTCTTCCTTCTAAAGTGGAGATATGTGTTTACTACCCTATTGTCTCCAAGCATTTTGGCTTACCCAAATCTCCCAACTCTTCCATACTATGGCCACATATCCTTAAGCAACTTTTTGTTTTGTTCTTTGTAAGCTTGGGACTCTACCTCAGACACTAGTATGTCGCATCAATCCAATTTAACTATTGGTCAGTCCAGATCTGTATATATATGGTGCATGCCTTTTTCTTTAGATGCAGTTTTCATGGACCCAAAGTAGAGATGGCATTGTTGAGTATATGAGTCTTTTCAAGGGATTCATTATGTTAGGGTTACATCCTCTTTTGCATTGTATCATAATTGATTATCACATTCTCTAGACCACGTCAAAGACGTCAGTGTCTTCAACCTGGGTTTTTCGCAGTATGAATATTCATCTTTTTTTTATATACAAATAACAATGATCTCCTTCCTTTTTATCATTCCTTTGAGACATGGTGTCAATCACCTTGCATGGTGTCATTCTCTCCATGTTAAAATGACACACTAGTTGGCACACACATACATACTTGGATATGTATATTCATGACAACTCTGTTTTATATTCTTAATATACCTATGGCCACCACCTTGGTTGGCTACAAAACCCCTGCTAGTTTGGTTCAATACAATAACTAGTGCCATGGAAACATATTATTTTCAGTGTGTCATAGCATTCAACACCTCACCATCACTTGTTTCTAATTTACACTCACATATGGCTAATTTTTGTAAGTTATTGCATCGTATTTTGGCTACATACTCATTTCCTCCTTTCACACATCCACTTATGGGTGCCATAATAAGGACTATTTACCATGCCCTTCGATTCCATTTTGCAATTTTGTTCTACACCAAATATTTTATCCAGACATAGTTGCATCATCTTTCCAGCAAACACCAAATCCAAATGAAGACGGTATGCTTAAACCGATATGATAGTGGGACACTACCCAATTAAAATCAAGATAATTGATACAGAATGAAGCATCCAGCCATGGATAATAGCACTTAGCCTTGGAGGGAACATTCTTGTAACTCCTAGAAAACACTTTAAACACCTTACTGCACATTCGTTGTTAAAAATCAGTGGTGAGCAATGCTGATAACATCGCCAAAAAATCGATGATGTTTTGAAAAAAATGTGATTTTGTGGGCCGACGAAATTCCGGCCTGAAAAAACTGTTATTTTTTTAACTTGAAAAAAATCATGATTTTTTTCGAAAATATCACAACTTTTGCCAATTTCTTCTGCCACAATAGAAAAAATCAGCAATGGTAAAAAATAGAAGCGGTAAAAGTGATTTTTTTGTTTTTTTTGTTCATTTGTGTCTTTTGGATGTTGAAGAAGGAAGGAGGAGGGCTTGTGGTCATCATCAATCACTGTGGAGATAGCTAAACAACCATCATCATCACCATCAAGGATTTTTTAGTGGAGCAAGGGTTCAATTTCATTTGTCAACCGATGTTGAATCTTCCATTCATAGGTATGTATTTAAATCCCACATGTTAATGCTATTTTTTTAATAGATTTAAGCATGTTTGCTTACCTCTTTGTTTGTCTACATTTTGCTTTTTTTTTGTTATTTTGCCATGATTTTCATGCCCATAAAACAATACGAGGGTTTTATTTTAATACGACAACAAGTTTGAGCTTTGATATTAATTTTTTATCCACCCTCTTAATGCCATTTTTCATTGCTAATAATCTAATCTAGAGGTCTGATTTTTTTAACCAATGGGTTGTTATTTTCTTTCTAATGGGGTTTAATGTCATTTTCTTGTGTTTTTTATGCATTAGGGTTGAATTTTGAAGTTGTCCATTTCCATAGAAAATATGTTGAAGGATTTGGACCCATTTTGGCAGTATGAGGCCTTTGAAGATGGGACAAACTGACAAAGATTGAATTGCAAATTGTTTGGGCAGCATATGATGAGAGGGGTTAGCATGTTGAAATACCATTTAGCTAAAATCCATTGGAATGATGTTGGGATTTGACTTTAAATCTACCCCAGAGATTATGAGAGTTGTGCATGATTCAATTCATACAAATGATAAAAATAAAGAAGAGGCAGCTGCAAATAAGGATGAACTTGCAGTTAGAAGTTCAGGGCTTTCTACCACTAAGGGTAGTGGGAGGGGCTCCATGGATTTAGCTATCGAGAGGTATGCTTATATTTTTGTTCCACGAACCAGCTTTGGAGCACAACCTTTCATCATGTCATTTTTTTTAAAAAAAGGAGAAGGCATAAGTAGACAGGGTTACGGGGAGGTGTCTTTTCTGGAGTGACGTACCTCTCAGCATCACAAAAAAAATCCATTTTGGCAGACGATGTGTGATGTCATTGTTGCATTTGGCCTAGGGTATAAAAGAGATACCTATGAGGAGTTGTGGGAGGCAATTCTTCAAGAAGAAAAGGACATCAACTCTAAATTTATTTATTTGAAGCAGTCATGGGTCGTCTCTGGATGCACAGTGATGTATTATGGTTGGACAGATAGGAAAGGTAGGACCCTTCTCGATTTCTTGGTACATTGTCCTAGAGGTACCAGGTTTATCAAATCAGTGGATGCATCGACACATGTAAAGATGCAGCATTGTTGTGTGAGTTGATGGATGGGTTCATCTAGGAGAATGGTTTTCATAATGTGGTGCAAATCAAAACATAAAATGTAGCTAATTGTGTGGCTACTAGTAGGATGCTTATGGAGAGGGACCGCTCATTGGTCTAGACTCCATGTGCTACACATTGTATTGATTTGATGCTCGACGATATGGGGAAAAATTCCTTCATCAAGGAGGTGATTGATCAGACTAGGAGCATCCTCGAGTTCATATATAACCATATTTTTGTTCTTATACTCATGAGGAGATGCACCGAAGATAGGGAGTTGTGGTGTCCTTCCATCACATGTTTCACCACAAACTTCATTATTCTTCAGTCTTTGCTTCAATGTCAGTTTGAGTTGAAGCAAATGTTTGTTTGTGGTGAGTGGCATAATTGTACATATAGTAGGAGAGAGGATGGGAGAGCCATTGCTAGACTAATATACAATGACTCCTAAGAAGGAGTGGTAAGTTTGCTTAGTTAGTGAACCTTTGGTAAGGGTTGTTAGATTGGTTGATAGCGATAAGCCCACAATGGCCTATGTGTATGAGACCATGGATAGGGCCAAAGAAGTTATATGGGCTTATTATGTTGACAAGGGTACCCTTGGGTTTATTAGACATGTGTTGTTGTGGGATTTGATTGATAGTCGATGGACTGGGATGCTCCATCGACCCATTCATGCAACAAGACTTTTCCTCAACCCCACATTTACCTACAAATGCAACTTTGTTTTTCATGGCAAGGTGATGTAAGGGCTCCTTACTTGTCTTCATAGGATGGTACTTGATGTTGGGATTCACAACACCATTAATCGTGAGATAGAGATGTATCGGGATGGTACTAGACTATTTGTCTTTGATGATATTGTTGGTGAAAGGACCACTTTGATGCCATGTAAGTCATTAGAATTTAGAACTTTATATTTTTAAAATTCAATTATGTGTTTTATTTGAAAGTTTAATTATGTTTTCTTTATGTTCTTTTTCTTTCTTATTTGTAATAGATGTTTGGGCCCAAAACTATGGTGCAATGGCACCAAATTTACAAAAAATTGCCACTTGAATCCTTAGTCAAACTTGTAGCACTTCGGGATGTGAGCATAATTGGAGTGTATTTGAAAAAATGCATTCAAAGAAACGCAATAGGTTAGAACTTAGAACTTCAACAAAGAAATTACATTTATTGTAATGTATGACCCTCAAGATTCATTAAAGTTTGTATGACCCTCTCATAGGTTGCAGTTCACATGTCTCAATGACTATGGTAGAGGCAAATGGATAGAAAAATGGATGTGGATGTCATTTCCTTAGACAATATTGATGTGTTGTCTAAGTGGAGGGTGGAATCTTAGGTGCATATCATGGAGGAGGCAATTGCATTGTTAGAGGAGGAATAACAACGGGAGGAGGAGGAGGAGTGGCTTGAAGACATCATGGAGGGTGATGTGCTTGCCTCAACACCACCTCCTACACAGATTGATACACATTGTTCTACACCCATCAGTCATCGTCAGACATTTGATGCAGGACCAAGGTCTTCTACTGTCAGGGGCAGGCCTGACAAACAACCCATGACCTTTTCTCGTAAAATGGAGAGAACGCATTGATATTAAATAACTAGCTACATGTTTTGTTTCTTTTGCCATTGTACATCTACCTCATGATGATGAAATACATTTATATATCTGATGTCATTATGTATTGGTTCTCCACTTTTGAGTCCTTAATTGGACAGTTGTCAGGGTTCAAGATTCAGTATCAACTTTGATGTATCATTTTGTATTTGGCATCCACTACATCATATATATTAGTGCTTTCTCCATATTTATGTGTCAATATGCTTTATGATGTTTTTGTTGCTTTAAATGTTTAAAATTTTGAAAAAAAATAAAATATATTTTGTATTTTTTAATTTTTTCAGCAATTTGCTCATATTTTCACCGATTTTTCCGAAATGATGGAAATGGAAAAATTCAATTTTTGGATGAGTTACTTAAAGTTAAATAAAGATTTATTATAATTTTTATTTTTTTTAATTTTGGATAATTTAGATTGTTTTAAAATAAGTAAATTTTTAAAAAAGTTTTATAATTAATTTTTATTATTAATTAAATTAAATTATAATTTTCAATAAAATTTGTATCTAATTTGATTAAAAATCGAAATTATTCACTTATTGTTTATTTATTTCATTTTATAAAAATATTAAAAAACTCAATTTATCTTTATAAATATAAAAGAGTTTGTATAATAAAACTCCATCAATTAAGTAATTCCAAAAATTAATTTTATTGTGTTAAACCACCATGGATTCCATCCAGGCGGCTTGCTAAGTTCAAAACTGGCAACGTAATTGAGCAGTAATGCACCGTTTAACTGTAATTAATGTCGCCCCACTCTCTCACATTTATATTCATGTTTTACTAATTTCGTAATAATATTAGCACGACCACAGTGGCTGG
Source organism: Picea glauca (assembly GCA_000966675.3). NCBI lineage: Eukaryota > Viridiplantae > Streptophyta > Pinopsida > Pinales > Pinaceae > Picea > Picea glauca. The sequence continues at coordinate 40,560 of JZKD02S1708958.1, forward strand.
AATAGCTCAGTTGGTTAGAGCGTGTGGCTGTTAACCACAAGGTCCGGAGGTTCAAGCCCTCCTTCTAGCGTTGCCTGTTTATACTTTCTGATTCCTTTCCTTTTCAGGGAACTATTATTCTATCTGGTTTGCTGGGTAGTGTTACAAGAAAATGTGTTCTGAGCATAAACAATATCAAGAATTTAAATTATATTTGTTCATAGTGTGTACATGGAACTATTTGCTGATGTTGTTTACGCTCTCTTTTGCGGCAAGAAACTGTGTTCTCTGAGCATATGTAATCTTGTAAAAACAATATTAAGAGACACACATGAATGCTAGAAAAGGGAGTTCTTAACTAAATAGAGGGTTTGAATTGGTGACCTCTTGATTTGCAGTCAAATGCACTACTACTGAGCTAGAGGCCCAAGTTCTGTTAAGAATTTTTTTATGCCCAATTGGATTTGTGTGTCGGAATTCATTATTGCAAGAGAAAAACAACCAGTTTTGAGTTTCTGCAACGAGCAAATGTCCACAGCCAGTTTTGAGTTTCTCAAACTGCAATTTATGTCTTGGTTAACCTCAAGATAGTTTGGATAACTGCGAATTCAATTAGGTGTAGGTTAAAAGTTATATTAAATGGTGATTTTTTGGGGGCACATTTGCTCAAAATTCAGTGAGAAATTGTGAKATTAGTAGAYGAGTGATTATTTTTGTAAAATATRAGTGCCWTAARRTTTTTCAGCATGTTGAATCCATTTTTACATTCAGAAATAGATGTTGAACAACAAAAAAATAGTGATTCGTATAAATTTATATAGCTAGATTTTACTGAAAAAAACCATTTGATAAAACAACTAGACAACGTCATTTAATTATGCCTATGTAGAATCTGCTATAAAGTGAATTACATTAAAGTCTGAATTGATAACCCTCGTTTCATATCCATTTATATGATAAAACCATTTATCAGATTATGATGATGTGGAATCGTTGTCCAGTGACATTAAATTTTGAATTAATGGAACTACTTCCCCTACCGCGAGCCCTCGTTTCATATCAATTTATGTTAAAACCATTTATCAAATTATGATAAAGTGGAATCTGTTGTCTCGTGGATTACACTATTCTACCCAGTAAAGCAAAGCGATTTACGAATGAGTTTGTATTTGGAAAGCTAAGCGATTATGAAGTTCGAGGGATGACGCATATATGACGCCATGATTGCATCACTTCCTACACAATTTAATGTTCAAAAACATATTTTTGATACATACATCATCTTATTAGTCCCTGCCGTGATGATGGACTATAGGGATAAGGTTAAAGCGTTTCGGGAGGGACTATGGCGATAACGTTAAAGTGTTTTGACAGGGACTATGTTGCCATGCAATACTTGTTAATATATTAAGTAGTTCTAAACAAAGGTGTATCGAGGTTTGACAACGCTTCAACTATGACATATCATGATTATTTTTTATAGAACTTAATTTTTGAGCTTGACATAGTTTCTTATTTTAAATAGTACTAAACTATCAGGTAATTTCATAGACATTTTGCATGGTATTAATCTATCAAATAGCTCTGACAAAGTGTATCAAATAAATTCAAGTGATCTCCATTTTCGCTATTCATCACAATCATATTCAAGTGTAAGTTAAATATGATAAATCTTAGAATGTTTTACTTGACTTCCTCTTTTTTGTAGAATTCTAAGAATGAAGGGCAACATGATCTGTAATCTAGAGACCTATAGCTCACTAGCTTCACCAACATGGATCAAGCCCACCAGCTTCACCAACATGGACCCTGTGTAGAAATATATTTCTTGTCTCTGTCTCTGCCCTCATGCTTGTACATAGTGCTCTATCCTCTGGAGACTACTAGGCATGTGTCGTCTACCCTACACAAAAACCTTTCTTCTTCTTGGTGAGAAAGTTCTTCACTGAATGTAGCATGCACACACCAAATAGCTAGCATGGAAATGGTGAAATGCTCTCAAACAAATAGAGTTATTTTGTGCGTGAAGAACTTTAAGGAATAGACGTTAAGGAATGGCTTCAACTATGTGCACATATTCTAGACTACTATGACATTGTCAATCAATTATTCCTACATCTTCTTCCTCTCAAACTTTGTTCTCCAGTCTTGAAATGAGAACCAATCTTAGCTCAGAGTGCAAGGCTCTTCATGCGGTCTGGAAGCAGCGACAAACTGAATTATTACAGTTTGATGAAGCTTCAAGAAGCTATGTCCTCTTTCACTTTTCTTGAGTGAATGAGTGAGGTCCTTTGAGAAACAAGCAACCATCGCTCCTAATCAATTGGAAAAACATTGAACATCCATACTACTTCAATTACTAGAGTCCTTGAACAAAAGATTGTATAACAGTCTTCACTCTACAACATTATATTGAAACAAGCATCTTCCAATGGGATTTTTATGTTGGCATTATCTATACAATGGGACAGTCTTGGCTCTCACAAATAACATAAGATCATAATAACGTGAATCAATTTCGAAGCAACAAATAATAGAATTACATTGAGAGTTGTCCCTATGATTGATTAACCAAACTGAGCGCAACAATTCTTTCCCACATGATTAACATGAAAATAAAATACAAAGCTTCCATTAGAGGATAACCAACAAGATACATTAAAACACAATGATGAATTTAACAACTCAGAGAGGAAAAAAAACTCATTGATATATTATTTTTACCCTGGAACCTAGATGGGAAAAGTGATTTTGAATGGTGCTAAGTATTCTTCTTTCGAAGATCCTTGATACAATGCTAATCACTCTTCTCTTCCTTGACCAAAAGACCCTTTGAGAATGAGAGTGAGTGAAGAAATAGGGAGAGATAGGGGGTAAGGGAAGGCTAACAACCATGGTTCTCCACTTCCCATTCCTTAGCCTTCTCTCCTATTCATTTTTATCATATAATTATTTTTTTAAACGTTTCTCTCACATCCTTAATTGTCTTATTCAACTTTACACTTGCATTGTTTCACATACCTTACACGACCTTGATTAATTTTCATGTTGTCTTTCAGGTACTGAGTCTTACCTATTATTGGTTTGGATCTATTTCGGATCACACCTCCCTGTTGAGAGGCTTTTTGGTCTCCAAAAGCTCAAGGAAACCAATTTGGATCGATGTTGTTTACTTCTCTGGAATGTAGCTTTGACGTTGGTTGATGGCTATAGGTCTAACTATGGCTCTGGTTATGGCTCATGGCCTTGGCTACTGGATCTAGTCCTCAACTATGGCTCTGGCTCTAGTTTTGACTTGCTTGTTCTCACAATATAGAAATCTTCTCATAGACTCTCATCTTTGAGCAATCTATAGATCCGAACTCTGGACTTAATATCCATTCCCATCTCTATCTCTTCCTTGGAGACAGTCCACCTTGGTTGGCATGAAGCCAAGTCAAATGTTGATCTTCTTGTTCAGTGTGATCCCAGTATGATGCCATTACATATTGGTCCTATGAAAGGAAGTATGGTCATCTTCTTCATCTAGGATCAGTTGCTTCCTGACATGGAAACAACTCTTAAGTGCTTGAACATGCTTGCAAGCACCCTATGGAGTTTTTAAGAACTCCTCTAAGTTCATTAACCTCCATGCACCAATCTCCAACACAACTCCAAGATGGGGTTCCTCGAATGCAATACCGTAAACAAGAATTGGATTGTGGCTTGTCTCGACATCAACCTGTTTTCCTTATTGTTTGTTTTGTTTCTCTCCTATGTTGCTATTTATCCTTGGACAAATTCTATCACTTGGACTGGAGATGCAAGCATATCTTTATCTTCTTCAATCTTCACTCTCCAAACCCTTCTCTTGGTTGTGTGGTTTTCGAGGTAAAGCTCCGGATGAAGTCGCCAACACTCTATTTCATAATGATATCTCAAATTGTAGTGGTGGAAAAAATTCTTATTGTTGCTACAAGGATTTATTGATGTACTCCTCCTCTCCATTTGCCTTTGTGTTTGTTTCTAGATTGGAGAAGCCTTCTTTCCATTCCTCCTCTGGAAGCAATCTCCCCTCTAGCATGTGGCTTGCTTCTCCTAGCAAGATACCTCAAGATGGAATTTCTTTCCACAATGTGAGTATGGATCCAGGTGCCAATGGTTTTCTATGGTACGACCTCTCTTCTCGCAACAATGACAAACAAGAAATATCTTGTTTGACGTAGAACCCCCCCAGGCTTCTTCTTCTTATTGTTCTCACTTATTGGTTTGTTGTTTTCTCTAAGTGTAGGTGTAGGCTGAGTTTGTGAACTCTCCTCATTGCTACCTTCCTTCAATCCACCACAAGAAGTCTGAGGTGGTAGTGGGCTTCCACCTTCATTTACCTATGTTTCTCCTTCTCCCAATGAGCAAGCCAACTAAGGCTTGTCCTTTTCCTTCACCAAAATGGTATTCAATTTTCACTTTTTCTATCAAATCCTAGGCCGTTATGCTTGGCCCAAGGTGTGACTACAATGGGGCTCAATATGTTGTGGCTCCTCTTTCCTAACTCTTGTCCATCATAGCCCATCTACCTTATAAGTTTAGATCCAAGTACGCTTCTCAAATTCACCAAGTTGTTATTGAGGAATGCATATGGAATATGAGCTTATCGAAAAGGTCTCGGTCATGGTGTTGGTTGAGGTAGTGGCAATGGATGGTGTCCTTGGTTTCTGGTTCCCTTGAACAATTTCTTGGAGCTTCTTCAAGGCCACCTCCTTCTTTGCCAACTTCTGTTGTAGTTGTTCCAACATCTGAGTGAGCCTATCTTCTTTCCAGGTATCTATTTCCTTTCTCACTCCCTCATCTCCAGATAAAAAAAAAATGGGCAGCATGGGGAATTTTTCTATTGGGATTATCTATACAATGGGACAATGTTGGCTCTCACAAATAACACAAAATCATAATAATGTGAATTAATTTTGAAGCAACAGATATCACAATTACATTGAGAGTCATCCCTATGATTGATTAATCAATTTGAGCGCAACAATTCATTCTCACATGATTCACCCACAAATAAAATACAAAGCTTCCATTAGAGGATAACCAACAAGCTACATTAAAACACATTGGAAAATTTAACCATGACACACTAAGGACAACCAAACTCATTGAGATATGATTTTTACCTTGGAACCCAAATGGGAAAACCAATTTTGAATGGTACTCGATATTCTTCTTTCGACGATCTCTGATATGATGCTAATCACTCCTCTCTTCCTTGGTCAAAGGGCCCTTTGAGAATGAGAGTGAATGGAGAAATAGGGAGATCTAGGCGGTAAGGGAAGGCCAACATCCATGGTTCTTCACTTCCCATTCCGTAGCCTTCTCTCCTATTCATTTTTATCATATAATTAACTTTTTAAACGTTTCTCTCACATCCTCATTTGTCTTATTCAATTTTACTCTTGCGTTGTTTTACATAGATTACATGACCTTGATTAATTTTTATGTTGTCTTGCAGGTACTAAGTATTATCTATTCTTGGTTTGGACCCATTTCGGGTCACAACATGTCTTGGAAATCTTCTCATGTCAAATCTGATTCTCGAACTTAATCTTTCTTAGAATATGAAGGGATGATTTGTGGTCTCCTCGCCAAGGAGGAGGGGAAACAAAACATCATTGTTATTGCTACTCACTTTCCCTACTCCAATCCAAGAAGCCATGAACACGTGTGCCATGATGTGATTACTAATTTGATCCAAGAGACATGAACACTGACTCTACTTCAACCCAAAAATACATGAACACATGCGCCATAGAGGAGTTCATAGACAATGAGATATAGTGGCTTGTATCCCAAGTGAGTTAAATCAATATATCTTCTTGTTGTGTTATTCTTGTAGTTGAATATTGTTTACAACCTCTTCTTTTTTAGAGTAATAAGGTTTGATTTTTGCAACTTCAACATCATATTACTTCTCTTTTAGAGTAATAAGGAATGGCTTCAACGATGTGCACATATTCCAGACTACTATGACATTGTCAATCAATTATGCCTACATCTTCTTCCTCTCAAACTTTGTTCTCCAGTCTTGAAATGAGAACCAATCTTAGCTCAGGGTGCAAGTCTCTTCGTGCGGTCTGGAAGCAGCAACAAACTCAATTATTACAGTTTGATGAAGCTTCCTCTAAGAAGCTATGCCCTCTTTCACTTGTCTTGAGTGAATGAGTGAGGTCCTTTGAGAAACAAGCAACCATCGCTCCTAATCAATTGGAAAAACATTGAACATCCATACTACTTCAATTACTAGAGTCCTTGAACAAAATATTGTATAACAGTCTTCACTCTACAACATTAGATCGAAACAAGCATCTTCCAATGGGATTTTTATGTTGGCATTATCTGTACAATGGGACAGTCTTGGCTCTCACAAATAACATAAGATCATAATAACGTGAATCAATTTCGAAGCAACAAATAATAGAATTACATTGAGAGTTGTCCCTATGATTGATTAATCAAACTGAGCGCAACAATTCCTTCCCACATGATTAACATGAAAATAAAATACAAATCTTCCATTAGAGGATAACCAACAAGATACATTAAAACACAATAATGAATTTAGCAACTCATAGAGAAAAAAAAACTCATTGATATATTATTTTTACCCTAGAACCTAGATGGGAAAAGTGATTTTGAATGGTGCTAAGTATTCTTCTTTCGAATATCCTTGATACAATTCTAATCACTCTTCTCTTCCTTGGCCAAAAGACCCTTTGAGAATGAGAGTGAGTGAAGAAATAGGGAGAGATAGGGGGTAAGGGAAGGCTAACAACCATGGTTCTCCACTTCCCACTCCTTAGCCTTCTCTCCTATTCATTTTTATCATATAATTATTTTTTTAAACGTTTCTCTCACATACTTAATTGTCTTATTCAACTTTACACTTGCATTGTTTCACATACCTTACATGACCTTGATTAATTTTCATGTTGTCTTTTTGGTACCTAGTCTTACCTATTGTTGGTTTGGATCTATTTCGGATCACACCTCCCCATTGAGAGGATTTTTGGTCTCCAAAAGCTCAAGGAAACCAATTTGGATCGATGTTGTTTGCTTCTCTGGAATGTAGCTTTGATGTTGGCTCATGGCTATAGGTCTAACTATGGCTCTGGTTATGGCTCATGGCCCTGGCTACTGGATCTAGTCCTCAACCATGGCTCTGGCTTTAGTTCTGACTTGCTTGTTCTCGCAATATAGAAATCTTCTCACATACTCTCATCTTTGAGCAATTTATAGATCCGAACTCTGGACTCAACATCCATTCCCATCTCTATCTCTTCCTTGGAGACAGTCCACCTTGGTTGGCATGAAGCCAAGTCAAATGTTGATCTTCTTGTTCATTGTGATCCCAGTATGATGTCATTACATATTGGTCCTATGAAAGGAAGTATGGTCGTCTTCTTCATCTAGGATCGGTTGCTTCCTGACATGGAAACAACTCTCAAGTGCTTGAACATGCTTGCAAGCACCCTATGGAGTTTTTAAGAACTCCTCTAAGGTCATTAACCTCCATGCACCAATCTCCAACACAAATCCAAGATGGGGTTCTTCGAATGCAATATCGTAAACAAGAATTGGATTGTGGCTTGTCTCAACATCAACCTGTTTTCCTTATTGTTTTTTTTGTTTCTCTCCTATGTTGCTATTTATCCTTGGACAACTTCTATCACTTGGACTGGAGATGCAAGCATCTCTTTATCTTCTTCAATCTTCACTCTCCAAACCCTTCTCTTGATTGTGCGGTTTTCGAGGTAAAGCTCTGGATGAAGTCGCCAACACTCTACTTCATAATGACCATTCAAATTGTAGTGGTGGAAAAATTTCTTATTGTTGCTACAAGGATTTATTGATGTACTCCTCCTCTCCATGTGCCTTTGTGTTTGTTTCTATATTGGAGAAGCCTTCTTTCCATTCCTCCTCTAGAAGCAATCTCTCCTCTAGCATGTGGCTTGCTTCTCCTAGAAAGATGCCTCAAGATGGAATTTCTTTCCACAATGTGAGCATGGCTCCGGGTTCCAATGGTTTTCTATGGTACGACCTCTCTTCTTGCAAAAATGACAAACAAGAAATATCTTGTTTGACGTAGAACCCCCCCAGTCTTCTTCTTCTTATTGTTCTCAGTTATTGGTTTGTTGTTTTCTCTAAGTGTAGGTGTAGGCTGAGTTTGTGAACTCTCCTCATTGCTACCCTCCTTCAATCCACCACAAGAAGTCTGAGGTGGTAGTGGGCTTCCACCTTCATTTATCGATGTTTCTCCTTCTCCCGATGAGCAAGCCAACTATGGCTTGTCCTTTTCCTTCACCAAAATGGTATTCAATTTTCACTTTTTCTATCAAATCCTAGGCCTTTATGCTTGGCCCAAGGTGTGACTACAATGGGGCTCAATATGCCTTGGCTCCTCTTTCCTAACTCTTGTCCATCATAGCCCATCTACCTTATAAGTTTAGATCCAAGTACACTTCTCAAATTCACCAAGTTGTTATTGAGGAATGCATATGGAATATGAGCTTATCGAAAAGGTCTCGGTCATGGTGTTGGTTGAGGTAGTGGCAATGGATGGTGTCCTTGGTTTC
>JZKD02S1708958.1:52576-65872 GCA_000966675.3 Picea glauca
CATCCCTTTTTTATTCCAAAACATGGGTAAAATTTTCTTGTTTTAGTATGGAAGCTTTGAGGTTGGATATCTCCCTCTTGAATCCACTGCTATTTTCTTGTAGATATTTTTATATCCTCTTAAAGGAATGATATCCTTCTGATATCTTGAGCACGTGTTTTCCAATACTCTGTTATATCTTTGAAGTCAAGCAATTGTCTCTCAAGTATCTTTTTTTTAGATTTATTCTTCTAGGAATAGAATTGTAACTTGTTTAACAATGTGTTGTTTTTCTCTTTTAGCTCATTCAAATAGTATTCCATGTTGCCCAATATTTTGGCTTTCAATACCAATTCTGCTGCCATGATCTCTTTCTCGCTTCGCAGCTAGAGAACATAATGTGAAGGTTCTTAAGGTCAATGAGTTGCTTTGCTGAAATATCTTTTTGTAGCTTATGTTTTTATTCTTGTGAATGTACAAGACCTGCTTACAAAGTATTGGAATCACCTTGCTCTTCTAGACATTTTTTAAGATCACTTCTTAATCTAGCATTTTCACAATTTCCTTTTACAAGTGCCTTTAGGAGATCCATATTTTTTTTATTGGATCTCAACAAACTCAGTTTTATCTCTCAGTGCCTATTGCAAAAGGGTAATTTGAAAGGTCCAAGGCGAGGTTGATCCCAGATACTAAGTGTGAGTGTGGCTCAAGCCAAGTGAATCTTAGCTAAAATTTTCAAGTTGTCATAGGCACTATTTTGATCATATCCTTAGCATTCATATGTACTAATTTAAGGTTTTCTTATTACAAAATACCATCATACTTGCACTTTATTATCTAAGATGTTTATATGTAAGTTTTGTGGTCGTGGAGGTATTACCTCACTTGAGTTATCTCTCTTTTTCATGGCCACCAAGAAAAAACAATACTTAAACTAACCCTAACAAAATGCTTTCCACAACATTCCCAGATTCAATTCATTCTTCACAGGGATATAGCCATTGTTGTGGCACTCCTTATAAATTGTAAGATCGCAAATGCCATTGTCGAAGTAGCATAGATGGTTAGAACTTGGTTTGTTACCCACAAGATCAAAGAACCAAACCTTCTTTCTAGCATATTATTCTATAACAAAATCCAAAAGGCAACAAAGCCGTTTTTTTAAAAGAAGTAAAAGGTAGGGAGAGGGACATCTCTTGGAATAGTGAGATTGTAAAAGGAAAGGAGAGGGACATCTCTTGGAGTATGAGATTGTAAAAGGTACATAGAGGGTCATATCTTGAAGTATTAATATTGCAATAAATTTTGTAGAGTAGCAAGAAACAAATGATTTGTGATATGTGGAGACCTAAGAATATCATGATTGCAAACTTGAAATTGGAAACAATTGCATGTCATTGTGAAATTGGAAAAACATGTCCTTGGGAAAATTTAAATGTTATGAATATACCTATAGAAATATGCCAATTCGAAGTAGCTAATTGAAACAAACCATTGAATTTCATCAATAGAGTAGCATACATGGAAATATAATATTAGGGACAATGTGTGGATTAAAAGCATCCTACCAAGAAATAAAGTTCCAATTTTCAGCTAAATACTAGTCGTCAACATGTTGTTACTAGCAGACTAAAGGAATTGTGAAATAACCAAGCATTCAAAAAATATTATTTCTGTAATAGTATTAATACACCGACAATGGCTGGAATAGCTCAGTTGGTTAGACCGTGTGTCTGTTAACCACAAGGTCGGAGGCTCAAGCCCTCCTTCTAGCGTTGCCTGTTCACACTACACACATGGATTCATTTTTAGACTGTGTGCTATCTGCGATTCATTTTAGACTGTGTGCTATCTGCGATTCATTTTTATAGACAATGACCTAACAAATCCGTGAAAAAAGAGATGCTTGATTCAATAAAGGGCCCGACCGGGTTCGAACCGGTGATCTTTTGATTTGCAGTCAAATGTTTTTTTTTTTTTTATAGACAATGACCTAATAAATCCGTGAAAAAGGAGATGTTTGATTCAATAAAGGGCCCGACCGGGTTCGAACCGGTGACCTCTTGATCTGCAGTCAAATGCTCTACCACTGAGCTACAGGCCCAACTTGTTTTAAAAGGTGTTTATGTCTTAACCTATTTATGTGTATGTGTAAACGATGCAGTGGACGGTTTCTCTGTGTCTCATGATAAAAGACAGAGAGCGCAGACAGACAGACATGCTAGTTAATTAGGATCGTACAATAAATGAATTCATTATTGCAAGTGAAAAACAGCCAATTTTGACTTTCTTCAACCTGCAATTTATGTCCAGGTTAACCAAAGGTCGAAGGTTCAAACCCTCCTCCTACCGTTGTTTAATACAAATTTTCTTTGACTCATGGTTATTTAAATTTTGATTAACCTTTTCATAAAGCCAGTATTCAAGACACTGACATTTGCATTTTTATAGGTACTGTGATCAAAATTGAACTCTTTTTTTTGTCCTTTGAAAGTGTTAAAATCCGTCTTAGAAGTATAATACAAAAAATATTCTAAATAAAATGTAAAATTTTAAAATTACTTGTCATTTATGAAGGACAACAAATATCAGAAAATGTCAAAAGAAGGGTTAGATTTTCAATAACCCATTAGTGCCCTCAGTTTCAATGCTTGGTTGGTCAATGAGCATTAGTTCTTCGCACTATACTTGTCTTTCGCATCTAAGGACTAAAATCATGTCTATTCTAGTTGACTCTTATCTATTCCCCAATACGGGGTATCCTTCCACAAAAATTCATCACATAGCTCCCACCTAGATAAATATCCTACCACTGTATTGGCGTATGCATTATTTTATGTGTCACTTAATGAAAGCTTCCAAAGAATTTTAGATACCTTGTCTTTGTGAATCTCCACTTGAATTCATGTGTTATGAGGATTGTCGATGCTTGTCAATATGAGAATTGGCTTCACATTTAGTTTACATACTTCATGTTTTTGAATCTTGCACTCGTCATAGTGTCATTATCTTTGTTATATTTGCCTCTGACACTCGCCATAATGTCATTTCCTTTGTTATCTTTTGCTCCACACTTGACTCTATAAAAAAAACAAAGCAATTAATCATAGGTTATGGATGTAAATTGTAATGACATTGGGAGCTTAATTAGAAATGAGTTGTCGAATCTCAAATTTGAATAGAAAACAATAGATATTGAGCAAACTTGGGGAAATTAGGTCATCTCTCTTTTTTCATGTTCACATATTCCATTTCAATAATAGTATCTAATATGTTGATTCATAGTTATTTTATTGCATTCATAACGTTATACGTTTGCCTGCTAAAATTCATGACATGGTTATAACTTTGGTAATTAATATGATTATTATTTCAATGCATTGGTAGGCCTCTCAACCACTTAATATGTAATTCATGACATCCCCACTAATACAATAGGTAATGGGAACAAAACACAACTAAGAATCGAATGTAAATCTATCAACTATCCACCAATCTTGTACAAGTTTGGTCAAGGTCGTCATAAAGACAATGCATATCTTTTTTTTAATTTCACATAAAACTTTATAATGATTATGTTTGGGATTAAAAACTTTATTAAGCTTGGTGAAATTTTCTAACTTGTATGTGCTTTCTTTAGTTTATATATGAACTTGCACAAAATGAACCTTGTCAACATCACAAAACCTAAAATTGGGATTACAATAATGAGAATTATGATTTCATTCATTTAATTTATAACATTATCAAATCCTCCCTCCTTTGTTCTCCAAAATTATCATTCCCCTTGTCCTGATTCCATGCATCTTTATGTATCACACTCGTTCATTTTCTCCTTGTTTCTAGCAATATTGACATCATTGTGACGATACATTGCAAATATTTTGAGAATGCCCCATGGATCTCTTTCCCTCCGCCTTATCCCAATCCCAAAATCAAGAAGACGTATCATTTGTAGCATTAATGCTTGAAACGATATTTTTGAAGCTAGGTGGGATTCTTATGAAAGCTAGGGAGAAGGTAACATAATTTTTATTATCATCAAACTTATGCATTAGGGATTTTGGGAAGCTCCAAATCATGAACATATTAACCTAAATAGTATGCAATGGATGAGATCATGCTATATTTTCGTGTTCTTGGTGGCCTATAACACAAGTAAGCTCTCTTCATCGCTTTTATAGAATTTTGATAGAATTATCACCCTTCAACAAAGGCCTCAAAATATACTACAATTTCTTATTTTCTAATGAGATCTGGAATAAACATGACTCTCATGGTTAAGTAGGATTTGGATATGCTCAAAATGTGAATATAAGATGTAGTGCTCAAGCGTCATATGGATGCATTGATTGCATCCTCCCTTATATGGGTGTTCAAAAAAAAGTTTGATGTTGTGATTGTCTTTAAAATTGTATATTGTCATTTTTAACACTTTGAAATTCCTCCAAAAAAAGCATGGCTCAGTGGTTATGAATTTTTATTATTAATAATTTGTATTTAACCCATCTGAATGCTATATTTGGAATTACAAAATATTTTTGTTATTACTCTCTATTGAAATTTCAATTTATCTATCTATTCACAAGAAATAAAAACACGATTGAGCAACAAAGAAAAAGATCAATTCTTCTAGTTGTTCATTAAATTTTAACCTTTTAAATAATTGAGAGGGCAATATTTTATTTATAGTTTCTTGTAAGTGTGTAGGCTAGCTTACTCTTGTCAATTGAAATACAACTAATTTTTCAACTTTTCCTCTTGAAAGGGTTGAATGAATATATATCCATCAACTTGAAATTAAAAGTAGTCCTTCAATTTGATCACTAATAAGGTTGATAGCTTTAAAGTATAGAACAATTTAGATACCTCGATTTCACCACGTGTTCAAATTCTTTGAATAAAATTTACAAAATGACACATGTTGTTCATGTTTGTTGTTGTTGTTGTTGTTAGTATATGTAGAAGACAAGGTACTATTGGAATAAATTCATCCTTGACTTGTTATTAGTTTTGCATTTGATTTTATATGTATAGCAAAACTTTAACATACATCTTATTACAAGATTTATTGCATTCCAATGTCAAGCATTGTTTGAATGCGACCGATCTATATATGAGGTCTGACAACACTAACAATTATGACATACCACCATTATTATTTCTTGATAATACTTTCCTACTTTTTGAGATTGATATGGTTCATAGTTTATTGTTTTAGATAGTACTAWTGTATCAAGTAACTCTCACAAATTTTAGATATTACTAGCATACTCCCTAAGCGGGAGAATGGGAATGCCAAAGTAATTAGAAATTAGAGGGAGGTTTAATATTAATGTTGTTAATTCGGATTATAAAGATATTGTGTTTGAATGTCTCCAAGGTGTCTCAACTTGTATAAAGGAAACATGGAATTGTTCACCACTTTGTCCATTGAGCAGACAAACAACATTTGACATTGCAAACTTTTACGTCAACCCTTTATGCTTGCCTAAACAGTGTTCCCACTACCATCCATAAGAAAAGACCTTACATAAAGCTCTTAAAGCACCATCTATCTTCCCTCTGTGCATGTCTCTAAACACATGTTTCTATTTATTAGAATTAACTTACTTAATTATTTTTAAAAGACATCCATGTTCTTCATGAAGTTGTTATTTTTCTCAACATTACTTAGTATACTAATTGGTTGTGGATAGGTCATCCACATTATTGGTGAAGTTATGCATTTTAATCGACATTGCTTACTCAAAGTCATTTTAAAACACTATCCATGTAATTGACAAAGTTATCATTTTTCTTAACATTTAAGTAATAATAATGTATTAATATGTAATCAAACTCACTAAAACCACTTTAAGAACCAATGCGAGACAAACCCATATAATTTCAGCATTCCCTTCATACCTAACTTGGTCTCCATGTCCAAAAGGTTAATTGATTTATGTATTGTATGTAGTAGATATTAAATTTAGGTTTGCAATAACAAGGAACCCTCCAAGCATGAGACATGTGAATTTTATTATTGAGGTCTGCACCTTGGGGACCCTGAGGCAGTACCATCAGAAGCATCAACATTTCTCAATGAAGAGAGTGAATAATTGTGCATGTTAGATATTGGAAATATTCATAAGCATAACCCTTGCATAATTCATAGAGATCTAAATTGCAACAATATATTTGTGAATGGTAATACTTGTGTTTTGAAGATCAATGATCTAGGTTTTAATGCAAATGATCATGTTGCTCACTCTATAATTGGTACAATGGAATGCATGACTCCATAATTATATGGAGAGGATTATAATCAACATGTAGATGTTTATTCGTTTGGCATGTTCTTACTGGAGATGATTACTTTGGATATTCCTTATAGTGAGTGTCATAATGTTGCTTAGATTTATAAGAAGGTGATCTTTAGTATAAGGCTTGCATTAGTGGAAAAGGTTACCAATTAAAAAATGAGGCAATTTATTGAAAAATGTTTGGTGGGAGTGTATGTGAGGCCTTTTTCAGTAGAACTTCCGATGGACCCTTTCTTTAGAGGAATCCAAGTGAGAATCTAGTACATGTACATGCTACACTCTCTACTCTCTGTCGAAATGAACTTTTTCCACAAGAAAATTACACATTATATTGAGATATATAATCAGTACACATAAACATGTTCACAATACATGTGAAGGCCATGCCTTAAGCCATCATCGGCATCATCTCTACATAACAAAATTCGTATCCAAATGACTCCAAATACCACTGAACCACCAATGTGACTACTCAGATAAAACTTTTATCTAATTGTCCATCAAAACCATGAAGTCAAAAACTTATGTAAATAAGTTTTTGACATTACATACATACCCCAAAACATAAACAAAGTCTCATACATACTAAACACCATTTAGGAAAGCTAGAACATCTTAATAAAAAGTCTTGGTCCCTCTTGACCATCATTCCACTAATTATATGCTATAGCTCCAGGGAGATCAGATAGAGATATTTTTGATAATGTATCAGCTTCCTGATTTTCTTCTTTGTAAACATGGGCAAAAGTGATGACAGAATAGTGCTTGATGAGATCCCTTACCCGATATTTCCAACAATCTATGGTAATGACCTGCAGTGAACCAATATTATTGAGCCAATCAATAATAATTTTGGAATACCCAATGACATGGATATCTGTGATAGATAGTCTTTGTGCCAATGTAAGAAAAACCCATGCACCCATAAGTTCAACTCTTGTGTTAGTGCCGCCACCACAATTAAGAGTCCACCTGTAGACAATATGATCATTGAGTTTAATAACACCCCCCGCTCCACTTTGTTCCCCATTCCTTTAAGTTGCTCCATCAAACCATCCAATGATTGTGTGTTGTGGCATGATATGGATAGAATGATGGATGGATTTCTATGTTTTCTGGGTACTATAGAAGGCCAATTCAACAATAGATAACAAGATTACCTTTTCCATAGAAGGAGACTTTGTTTAAAAAATAGCCAAATTTCTTTCTTTCCAAATGAGCCAACAAATGAAAATAGGCAGAGTGCGATGACTATAATAAATTTTAGCCCATAATTCAAAACAATATCGAACTGTGGTACCCAACCACCTAGCAGCCAGCTTGTAGTGAGCTAAAATATTTTCCCAAACATAACTAGTAAAAGGACATTCAACAAATAGGTGGAAAATTGATTCCTCATTACCTCTACAAAGTGAACACAGGCCAGACCCTTGCCAACCTCACTTGTGCCAATTGTTCCAGGTAAGCAGTTTGTCTTCAATGAGAAGCCACGTAAATAGTTTGGCTTTTAGGGGACAATCCCAGGTCCATAGCTTTCTCCTCACACCCCCAATAGTGTTCTTACATAACTCAGTAGATAATGCATTATAACCATTCTTTGATGTTAACAGACTTGTACAATCGCCCCCCGTCCATCTTAACTCATCTTGGCTATTTGATAGTGCTATGCTCATTCCTATCAATCATTGTTTACAACGCTCCCATACCATAGCTAGATCGTCCACCAATCCCAAATCTATACTATCGAGCCAATTGGTACAAATCGTACCCAAAGTTGGAGCCTTTCTTGCTTGATAAAGAAAATATACTTGAATATTATTTAACAAATTTATCAGCTTCACAGAAAGAAAGGATCTCTTGCCCAACCCCAAGATTTCATCCTTTCCCGCAATGATGGAAGACCCCTCCCCCGATTTCCATGCCAACCAATGCAACAACAAAGGTAATTCATTCAACAAATTCCTCCAAGTTTTTGATCCAGAAAGAGTCGTTGGATCAGCAGTGCGCAACCATGTTATCACTGTTAAGTGCAAAAAATATTTATCTTTCGGGACTCGATGCCATATACCTGGATGCATCAACCCACGCCAAAGGGATTTAGCAGCTAATGCTCTCGAGAAACAGAAAATGTTTATGATCCCCCATCTACCGAACGTTTTTGGTCTAGCTAATGTGTCCCACTTGCATAAGTGAAAGGATGAAGGGTATTTCGCCCCAGACCACAAATAAGAGAACACCAACTTATGAATCCAATTCAAAATCGAATTTGGAATGTAGGCCAAAGCCAACCCATATACCGGCTGGATTTCTAGCACTTGCTTCATCAAAACATATATGCCTCTCATTGATAAGAATCGATTGCACCAATGTCTGATTCTGTTCTCATATTTCTGTATCAACCACTGCCAGTTTGTCGCCTTATATCTATCCATCTTTAAAAAAATAGCCTAAATAGTTGAACCATGTTGTAACACTCATAATACCAAAGTGAAACAGAGTAGTCAAATTATCAAGAAAGACTTGTTGAGCACCAGAATGATGGAATGTTGATTTGTTTACGTTAATCTCCAGCTCAGAAGCACCACAAAAAGTATATAAAAGAGTATGAATTTCTTGCCATTCAGTGAGGGAGGCATTGGACATTATTAATACATCGTCCACAAAAAGGATGTGTAGAATTATTACCAATCATGAGACTTTAATACACATCAGATGCCCTTCCGAAAGACTTTTTTTCAAGGAAAGACTCAACCCCTCCATCACCATAGTAAAAAAAAGAGGAGACAAAGGACATACCTACCGCAAACCTCTCCCACTATTGATGAAATTTGTAGCCTCCCCATTAATTAGAACAACAAAAGTAGTTGAGGTCACAGAGCCCATAATCCATTTAGTCATGAGATGATCAAATCCACAATGAAGAAGCATCAATCTTAAATAATCCCAATTAGTACAATCATATGCCTTTTTCAAATCCAACTTCAAAATAACCGCATGTAGTTTCTTGGCTTTTATACTATGCAGGCACTCCTGCGCGGTTCCAATGACATCAAGAATCTGACGACCCTTTAGGAAACCCAATTGTTCCTTCGACAAAGAACGAGAGAGAAAAGGTTGAATTCTCCTCGTTGTGATTTTTGTGATAATCTTGTAAACAAGACTACAAAGGGAAATAGGGCGAAAATCAGTAAATGATGAAGGGTAGTTGGATTTCAGAATAAGAGCAAGAAAGGTGGAGTTCATCGGCCGAACAATTTCACCACGGGTTTTAGAATCCTCCACCATAGCGAGTAGATCAGGTCCAACTAAATCAAAGAAGAAAAGTAAGAATTCGACTGTCCACCCATATGGACCGAGGCTCTTGTCTTTTACAAAAACTTTAAGGATGACCGATAATTCCTCCATGAATATAGCTTTCTCTAATGATGGGATTTCCACCTCTAATACCAACTTTGGATAAAGACTGATAGTCTCTAGCTGCACCCGAATAGCAGTCTGCCCCGACTCCGTAAAGAAAGTTTTGAAGTATGAGATTGCTTCATCTTTTATAGCTTCCTGTCCCGAATGAACTCTACCTGAATCATCCATTATATCCCAAATATGTTTTTTGTTTCTCCTATAACTCGCGAATCTATGAAAAAATTTGGTATTTTTATCGCCACTCTTGATCCAAGTATCCCTACTTTTCTATCTCCAACTTTCTTCTTTAGCCAATAGAATTTTGTTACGATCTGCCTCCATTTGCTTACAGTGTTGTTCAAGGTCCATATTAAAAATACCAATGTTTTTCTATATATATAAGAATTCCAAGTCTGCTTCCAATCTGGTCAATAATTCCTTATCCTTAATTAGTTTTTCCTTTGACCAAGATTTAACCCGACTTTTTAGCATATACAACTTTTCTACAAGCCTTCTTTGAGCCTCTTCAATTAACTCAAAACGTTTGTCCAACCAAACTTCTCTAGTTAGCTCAGCAAAGGATTCTTCCCTTAACCAAACATGATTGAATTTAAAGGGATACTTTATCTTTTGTACGCCAATATCCATATGAAGAATAATTGGTGTGTGGTCAGAAATGAATGTGGAATCTACCCACGACCTATACCTCATCGTTGGACCAATCAAATCCTCTGCCACATAAAATACATCGAGTCTCTTTGAAATGCTGGAATCTCCCATTCCGTCATTGCGCCACGTCGGAACCAGCTCAGCCGTAGCTACATTCACCAGAGGAGAATTATAAAAAATATCTTTAAAAAATACTACCAAAGGATCAATCAAAGTTGTTGTTCCCCAAATCTCATCAGAGTTTAAAGTAAAATTTAAGTCCCCATCCAATATTAAATCTGGGTGTGCTAACAGGCCCCTTAGTTTGAGTTTTTCCCAGAAGGTCTTTCGATCCTTGCAAGGACCACATACATTCAGAAGTGTGAGTCTTCTCTTATCTAACAAACTGGAACCTGTCAACAAAATGTCACCACAAGTGAGAACCAGAGAGAAAAAAAAATATTGTGGATCCCATGCTACCAACAATCCCTCTGAACTACCGACTGAACTAACAATGCACAACATCCAATATGGCTTGAGGGCATACATGAAATCCCTTGCCTTAGCATAATATGCCAAAGTCTCTTGGAGAAAAATAACATGTGGGGTGGTCTTGTACAGGAGCCTACGCATAGAGGCCAATTTAATGGGTCCTCCTACCCCTCTTATGTTTAAGGAGAGAATAATCATGACTTTGACCTAGAGAGGGCTTTGATGCCTCTAAGTGCCCCCTGGTCAGTTGAAGAAGGAGAAGGATTAGTAGAATGGGTAAGAGAACTCCCCAATTTTTTACGGGCACTTATAGTCTTTAAAGATGACATCTCAAGCCCTAAACCCCGAGACCAAGCAAGTTTTCTTCCACCTGAGCCCTCTATTTCTAAAGAGTTTGTACACATAGAACTGGAGACCCCCGGTATAACCTCTGAATTCCTTTAAAAAGTCAGGATAGGAAGAGGACTAGTAACTTCCTTATTGGAAGGTACTAAGTCTTTAAGAAAAATATCCAAAGAGTGATCACTAGATTCAGGTTCACCATAACCCGGAAGAATGGGAGAGTCTTCTGACAACAATAAATCTTTTAGAACAAGGTTAGTCTGAACCGTAGCTTCTACAAGAGGAGAGTGTGACCGGTTATCAATTGTACAATTGACCAAGGGTGTAACAACCCTCCTAGAGTGAGAAGCATTAGCCTCTGGCTTGCTACTCTGATCCTCAGTAATATATGTCACCCCATTTGTAACAGTATCTACAAAAAAAAGGAAACGAGATGATCTCTTTCCCAAGCAGTGAACGAGCAATAGTCGAAATGAACTTGTATAAGAATATTTTGTTCTTTGCTACAATTTTATGCAATTTAATGCAAAACTAATTGTAAATTATAACTTTGTACAATGTCTACTATAAAACAAATATTCAGAAAAGAACATAAAATATACAATGGAAAATACGAACATTACACAGAGATTTTTCCCCTGGAAACCCAAACCGGGAAAACCAACATATATTATATTCATTCATTGTGTTAAATTGTTTACAATACAATATACATATAGGAGCCAACGACATCCAAAACCCTAACCCAATGACCTGGATTAGTCCAAAACCCTAATTCCTTAACCGGAAATAGAAAACTATCGGCAAAAACCATGTGCTAAAAAAACCACCTAAATACATGACATGTTTCCTGAGGTAGGTGTCACGTTTCCTAAGGCAGAAAAAACAATTATGGGGGCGTTGCCCCCGAACCCCTGTGGGGGGGGCTCCACCCCCCTGCACCCCCCCTCTAACCCCCGTGTGCGCCCGACGCATACACTCAAACACTACTACTCATGCAAAGAATATAACACATACCCAACATTCTCCCACTTGTTGTTTTCTTTGCATACAAGGGGTTACAGGGTTACATAGTAAAAAATCCAAGGCAACAATACCCATGGATCCTCTACACCAAGAGAACTTCTCAGTGTTCACAGATTTTGTTAATGAGTTTGCAAAATTCTTCAAAGTGTCCACCTTCATCAGTGATACTTTCTTTTCTTCAATCATGTCTCTCACAAAGGGATATTGAACATCAATGTGCTTTGTATTTGAATGATAAGCAGGGTTCTTCACCAGAAAAATTGCACTCTGACTGTCACACTCTATCCTTACAGCTTTTTGTACCAACCCAATACATGAACACAATCTTTGTAACCATACTGCTTCCTTACTTGCATGAGTGGTTTCCATGTATTCAGATTCTGTAGTTGAAAGCGCCACTACAACCTGTCTTTTGCTCATCCAACTTATTTCTCCTCCAAACAGGTTAAACACATACCCACTTCTAGATCTCCTACGATCCAAATCTCCAGCCTAGTCTTCATCCACAAAGCCATGTATATCGACCACTCTGTCCAATCCCAGTCTTCCTTCGTAGCACAATCCATAGCTAGAAGTGCCACGCAAATACCTGAAAACCCTTTTTACTGTTGTCCAATGCTCCTTCCCTTGTTTTGACATATACCTACTCAAAACTCCCACTGCATGTGCAATGTACGCTCTAGTACATACCATTGCATACATCAAACGCTAACTACACTCGCATATGGAACATGAGACATGTCCTCCTCTTCTTCATGTGTCTTGGGACATTGATCCACAGATAACTTTACACCGACAGGAATAAGAACCTTGACTGGTTTACATTCCTGCATATTAAACCTCTGCAATATCGTCTCGACATATTTTCTCTGATTTAACCAGAGTTTCCTCTTTTTTCAATCTCTTTTAATTTCCATGCTCAAAATGAAATTTGAAGCACCAATATCCTTCATGTCGAATTTAGAGGACAACTGAGTTTTCACATCCTATATAATCTCCTTGGTGTTTCCTATCAGCAACATGTCATCCACATACAAGACCAAATAAATCAAATGATCACCAATTAATTTAGAATACACACAGTGATCCTCTTTGCTTCTTGTGA
>JZKD02S1708958.1:73982-98345 GCA_000966675.3 Picea glauca
AAAAATGTGGTGTGATAAAGAGTTAGAGGAAAAAGGAAAATTAAGGTATTATAAAGATGTAATCAACCCTAATCTAGAAGATCAAAATTATCTATATGTTTTGCCAAGTGTAAAGAAAAAAATAAGCATTGCTAAGATAAGATAAAATTCTCACGAGCTCCATAGTGAAAATAGGTGTTGGTCAATTCCTAAAACACCATGGGATGAAAGAGTGTGTCACCTTTGTGACACTAAGAAGGTTGAAGATGAAAAGCACTTTCTCTTAGATTGTCTAGGCTATACCCATATTAGATCTCATTTTCAAAATATTGATCACAGTACAAACCTTCCTAACCTCTTAACTCAACAAAAGTATGGTGATCTTGGAAAGCTTCTCTTAATGCTTTTCGAGCACATAAACAAAATTCTAAAGAATCACAAGTAATCACTTACCGTCTTAAGGTCCGATAGACCAATTAGATCTTAGTGGACGTTAATCATCATTATCATCATCAATTGAAGATGAAAAACATGTTTTCTTAGAATACCCTATATAAAATCTTATAAATCAAATTTAATGTATTAACTATGGTCATCATAATAAATAGTTATAATTAATATTATTAATTATATATAATTATTATTAAAAATAATTTATTCTCACTAAATTTAAAAAATAAAAAGTTTGTAAGCTACTATATAAAAGTGGAGCAACTCATATTAACCATATTAAAATGGCATAAAAATTAAGTAATGCATATCAAATTATAATGTTTCTCATGCATTCTCTTGTTTAATAAATCATTTTAGTATACAATTAAGCTTGTAAATGTTAAAGAATGAAAAAAATTATCTTTAAAATTGAGTTACCATCATTAATATAAATAAATAAGGGGATTTTATTTACTAATTTAATATTTAGTTTGATTGTGATCTTAAAAATAAATTATTATTATAATTATAAATTGCATTTTATTAAAAAGTAAAATATATAGAAATAAAAAATTGATTTTAAATTTGTAACAACCCCATCGTCATTCGCGCGAGGCAAAGCAAATGCAAATTATTTTTTTTGGATCAATAATCAATAAACCTTAAGATGAAAACACTATTAAGTTGTGTTGATCAATTGTTGACTAAAATATTAAATGAATGACTTCTATATATGTATCAATAAACCTTAAGATGAAAACACTATTAAGTTGTGTTTGATCAATTGTCGACTGAAATATTAAATGAATGACTTTTTCATTATTAGGAGTTTTAAAAATATATTAAATGGAAGAGTACAATTTATATTCACAACTCACATAATTCATTTCAATTTTCTAATAAAATATTTATAACAAATAATCATTATAATATATAATCTTTTAATCATCTACATATAATCATAAAAGGAATTATTTGTCATGTGGTGCTTGTAGAATATGGCATTGGAAATTTTCCTTGTGATCCATGCGTAAAAAAAAATATAAAAAACTTATAATATTTTTCAATAATATAATAATATAATTACATGCTCTTATTTTTAATTCAAAGACATATTTTATTATTTAACTTTGATAATAAAAAAAAACTAAAATGTGATTTCATCATTCATATAACCGCGTGGTGACCTTTCACCATCTTTAAAAATAAACCTGCTTGGCAATTTATCTATTAAATATGGTGTTATACAGATTAATCAAATCTTCCTAAAAAATGGCTGTAAGAGATTCCGAAAAAATGAACAGGCTTGGTGAATACCTTGGCACAGGCATTTTGGGATATGTTGGCTTGAAGCACTCAAAGGGACGACTGTAGGTGTAATCCAATGCTCACAGATGGGTTGTTTGTGATTGTTGGATTTGTAAAGTCAAACAGAATATAGAAGGCTTGTAGGTACAAGAAAAGCACAAATCAGATGAGCCAGGGCTTTGTCATAAGCATATCAAAGAAAACTTATCAAGAAGGGAACTGACAGGAAGAACATTAAACTAACTTATTCTGTAGTTCTTTCTCTGAGTCCGCCATTTTTCCTATCAAATGCCTGGTTTAACCAAGATTTGTTGCATACGTTGGTTCGACACATTATAATACTTGCATCTCTGATGGGTTAGTTAAAGAATAATTTGAAATGGCGAGAATATCGTAATTAGTTTAACATTATCTGACAAGGTCAAGCAAAGTCCTTGAGACTTGGATCAGAGTATGGATTAAGTTATATCGCATTCTACCTTGGCTATACATAGGGATACCATGCTGAAACTTCATTTGTTAATAAATCGTTGTGTATCAAAGATGTCACGGTCTAACAATATTATTGTTGTCTTTTAATAAATGGTATGGTTTAAGAAAAATGCAGGGTAGTTTTAATGAAAAACTCATCGAAAACTCCAGGTAAGATGGCAAGGTAAGAATCATAGAATCATTGAGTAAATTCCAAGAAAAACGTGGGGCTATTTTCAATGAAAACCGCAGCAAGAAATTCACCGAGATATGAAGCAACGCAGAGAATATCGTTGTTGTTCGTTGAGGTAAAAGATGAGGTAAAAGTTGAGGACTCCACACAAATGCAAGGAAAGGGGAAGCACACAAACACTGAATTAAAGGGGCAAATTAAACATGAATGCAAAGAGTAAAATCAACATTAATTCGCAAAGAAATGAAGAAGAATTTTCGTTGTGTAAGCAATCGATTTGTTGGGAAAAATAAAATGAAATGTTGAATAATGCAACCAGAATCGCAGAGCAATAGGGAAGTGTTTTCATTGTACGCAATAAGGAATTTGTTGGGCAGATAATTTATTCCTCACTTATTACCCATGCACAGGAAAGCAGGGCATTTGAATCTAAATATTTAACACCAGAGTGAAAGACAATCGATTCGGCTCCTGGCCCACTACTCAAGACGAACTAATAACTTAAAGGATAAAAGAACAGAAGATAAAAACACAAATTTTCTTCGTAATAAATCAATAAAAACAAAATGCAAAGGAGTAATTGCAGTGTACCACGCAAGGGTGTAAATGATGCTCATAGGAGTAATTGCAGTGTACCACGTAGAGGAATAATAAATCGAATTTATGTACCACCCAACAATAATTGGCACAGGGGCAGACCCAGGGTTCAACACTTCAACAACACACCAACAAAACCCTAACTACCGGCCCTTTTGGCAACACCTGCAAAGCAAATGAAGGCTCACCTGAGGTAGAGGCAGCAGTGGTTGCAGGACTCAAGTGTCTGCAACCTAGTTGGGACACAGATCTATGATTACAATACCTAACAAAGCACTTAATAGTTAACATTCATCAGTATTTAACCCTTAGTCACATCGCAGGAGAAAACCCTAAGTACAGAACAATGCAGTGTTCAACAAGATCTAACACCTCCAAGCACTTAGCATATAGAAATAGATATGATCTAGTATTCATTCACATTACCAAGCACTAAGCTACTATTATATCAGGTGCATCTAACATATATCACTGCACTAAGCATAAATCACATCAATAACATAACAACCATAATGCACAAAGAAATCATAGCACAGGATATACGTGGTTCCCCCTAGTGTGGGGCTACGTCCACCAACTCTTCTTCTTATTTATTGTCTTCTGTTAATCTTCTTACATGCACATAGACACAAAACCAACTTCACATAGGACATGAGATTTGTGCGCCTCGCCAGATCCTCCTTTCCCGAGCTAGGTTCAAGCACAAATCTTACTTACAATCTGCACACAAGCTTTCTTACAATCACTTGCACTTATCTCTGCAAGTTATTAACACACAGTATGCATGAAGCATCCACAACATTTCGCACTTAGCTCACCGACCACATTACACATATAGGTCTTTCTTACTTACATCACCTAGCTTTCTATTTATACATTACAAAAGGGCCTAAACATGGGTAAACCCATGGACCGACATCCCATACCCGTTACATAAACCCTAAACCCAAAAATGCCCTAAAAAGGGGACCAGATCCCACGATCTTCACTTCGCCTTGCGCTCCACCTTCGACCAGCCTGTCGAAGTCCCAAAAATGGTCAAACATGACCAAGGTTCTTCAAAACTTAGTCAAGGGCCAACAAGCCCCCAACACTCACCAGTGACTCGTCCCGAGTCACTCTGATCTGGGTAACTCTACCTCAAATGCCTCAAGATTAACTCGAGCTCCTTCGACTTCTTTCTTCGTCAGAGCCTCCTTCTAGGTGAACTCTTGAATGATCTTCTCCATTACAGGTCATTCCATGCATTGTTCCACTTTGGTGACCACTTGTTCCATTTCTACACCTTGTCCTTCAATTTACTAAAAAAGTATGAAAGTCGCATCCTGCACTGGCTAGAGTTGTTGAGTCACTTCCATGACCTTACTTTGTATGGCATGGAATTTTTGTTGACTTATGCGTTGTTCTTGGGATCGTTTCATCCACTCCACCACTGATAGTGGCTTCAACTGCACTTGCACCATTGCTTCTTGTTGCTTGGCCTCCTAAAGTTGTGACTCCAATGTCCTTAGTTCAGGGTCCTCTACAAGCCACTCATAATTCTGCGCACTTCGACTGCTGAGTTGTTTACATTCTAAGGAGAATGTCTTGATTCTTTGGACTGTGTTCTGGGCAATTTCTTCTCTCTTATCTCGCACTTCCTGCAGAGTGCTTGGCATTGTTTGTAACTTCAGTTCTACTATCCTCTGTTGGAGTTGTTGAATAGCTTCAACAAGCTTCCCTACTTGTCTTTCCACTAGATCTTCTTCCATATGTTCTAATCCATTCACAGAGAGAAGTTCTCTAGTGACTGCTTCTTTAACTCTAATCTGCTCTGTGAGTATTTGTTCCTTCTCCTTCTGGATCTGCACTCTATCCTCTGCAAACTTGTCTTGGATGTCATCTTTTTCTTGTTGCGTAACCCAACGTTGCTTTGTGTTTTCCTCTTTTGCTTGCTTTAAGGCCTCTGCGGCCTGCTCTTTTTCTTCCTGAACATGACGAATGCGAGCTTCGGTCGTGTCTGCTATTCGACATAGCTGGGCAGGTTTGTCTCCCAACTATGTTCCTTATGATGGCGGGGGTGCAGTACACACTATGCAGCTGGAAGAGAGGGCTTGTTGTACCCCTTTCAGCTTTGCTTCAATTATTTCATACATGGTCTCTTGTTTGGCTTCATTGCGTTGTAAGATGTCTTCTAAGGTATATGAGACAACGACGATGATGAAATCTATTTCATCTATCATTAACACAGTCTGCATCTATGGTTTAGTAGCTTTGGACTTCTTCCATGATGTAGGTTTCGTGGGGGAAACCTTTCTTTTCTTGGAGGTCTCAGCTTCATCAATAGGATCCCTAGGAGGTGTTACTTCGACTTATTTTTGCTTGTATTCTTCTCCTTTGTCCTCTTCTTTATCTACTTTGTCATCACCTCCCCCTCCAGGTGAGTCTGAAGCAGTCTCTTATGATGCATTGTTCGGCTCCTGTACCACTTCATTTTTATTCCTTATGCTACTGTTGGGTGCATCATACTCTTCGTGAGTAACCACAGGACTTCCAATGAAGTAGGGGTTGGACAGTTTTACCTGGTCGACTGGTATAAGGAGCTCTGCAGGCCACTCCTTAGTTATTTCTTCCATGTCCTCCTCAATGAGCTTATAATAATATTGGAGCTCTTCTTTATGTTCGTCTCCACGTACAGTGATATAAATAAAATGTTTATCTGCATGGAACTTCACAAATGGTCTGAACCTGTGCAAGGTGTTCGACGTCATCCAAGGGAAAGACTCAATAGTCCTCTTCAACTATAGGTAGTAGGTGTGGAATACCGCATTTGACTTCCATTGTTTCACCATGTCGCTCGAATACCATAGCATGGTGAACTTCATAGCTAGGGGTTCAGATGGATCAATCTCAGAGAAGGTCGCTCCTTCTGGCATCTCCCAAGCAATGAAGGTGATGAGGATCACTAGCCAACTAAAATGAAACTCATAGCCTTGATCCTAAACTTTGCATCAGTATTGTTCTAACTGGTTGACTAGGTAACTCGCCCAGTTCATATGTAGTCCTTCAATGCATTTTTCCACGAGGTCAACAATGAATCCCATGACTTGTGTGGGTTTGTTCTTCTTTACTAGCTTACCAGCAATCAACTGGCAAGCTAGGCGCACTACGCCATTCTGAATGGAGGCTACCTTGTAGCCTCTCTTCCCCTTTTCCACATCGTCATAAGTATCTTTAATTTTCTGCGCCAGGGCATGATCTGCAGCCTTCCCTGGATAAAATTCTTGTGGGTCTGGTCCTTGCATGCTTAATATGGTCATTCGATGGATCAGTGTCATATGTACGATGATGCGTCTGTATAGCCACGTATAAATGCCATGGAAGCAAGACAACAGGAGTTTAACGCACGCATTAACCTATTGATGCCTTTGAAAGTGTGGTATCTTCATAACGTTCAAGATAGTGGACCTCATGATGTCCATAGTCCACATCTGGGGGATGATCTTCTACTTCTTCCCCTTGGTCCTGGTTA
This sequence comes from Picea glauca, assembly GCA_000966675.3. Lineage (NCBI taxonomy): Eukaryota > Viridiplantae > Streptophyta > Pinopsida > Pinales > Pinaceae > Picea > Picea glauca. Next base: position 80,474 of record JZKD02S1708958.1, read on the forward strand.
AATACTTGTGTGGGGAGAGCATTCCATGGTTCTTGCAATCTCCCAAGTTGAAGTCATTGATCTTCAACGTCATGATTTGTCCTAACTGTGGTCCTACTGCATGTATCCCCTTCGAGAGGTATGCAATAATCAAGGTGTAGTCAAAGCCCCTAAGGACACTATCACAGCTCAGTGCACCATCCAGAGGCAGGATATAGTCAGGCATGATAGAAGGGATGAGCTTCGAATTTTCCAAGTCATCACGGTGCTTGGTTCATTTCTTTGTCACATCTCGGGATGGTCCAGATCCACGAGCAGTCGACGGGGATGCTTGCACTCCTCTCGTCGATGAGGCTTGGACTCTTGTGGACATGAAATTCTCAGCCATGAGGTCAATGAGGATCTCTTTGACAGATTTCTATACTTCGCTGAAGTCACCCAACATGCATGCTCGAGATCAGGTAGCTCAGGTCGGTGATCAAATATTCAATGTAACAGAATGGGTGGTGAGGTCTCAAATAGGCACATCACGAAAGCAACTAGTTCTCTCCGGGCTCGAATAATCATTGTTTTCATAAGTGTTCTCGGTGCAACACTCAATGGGATAAATAGACAACATCGTAATGGACTCCTCCAACGGCCAGGAACACCTCAATCAATGAAATTCCATATGTTGTGGTATGGTCCCAATGGTCCAATGGAGATCTTCCAGGCCATAACTGCGTTTCGATCCATTATGGAGCGTCGGGCTAACAGTCGGGGCGCTTCCAACAGTCATATTTCTTCATCGTGGCGAAGTGTCAATCTTCACTGTTCTGATATCCCAACAAAGTTCCAATTCTGCAAACCTTCATTCTGTGAGGTCCTCCCTGGAACTTCCTGTAATTTCTCTAACTTTTCTTTCTTCTTGCTAATCTTTCTTGATTTTTTTCCCGTAATCTGAGTCACTAGTTTACTCTTTCCATTATTATTTTTATCTCCTCTTGGCATAGTAACTTTTCACTGTTGGGGGTTGTTCAAGGGTTCTGAGAGTAATACTTCTTCTCTTTCCGAGGTAGGTGTTCTACTCTCTTGTACAGACAGGTGTTTCAAGTCTTCATGTGTTCTTTCAACTTGTACAGAACTCTGGTCCTTAGTAGCTTCGACTGGTCCTCTTGTTCTTTCAGTAAGTGCGCTATTCTCCTAGCCATGAAATCTCTTAGTTCTTGTTTTTTCTGTTCTATATCCTCCTTTTCTTGTTTCCTTCGTATCTGATCTTTCTCAATCCAGTTTTTTCCTAGCAAAATAGCAAATGGAGCATTGTTCTCAACAAATTTAACGACCTCAAATTCTTCCTCTGTCAAAGTTCCATGAGTACTCATAAATGTCTGGGTAAGTCGTTCACATAAGGTTATCAACTTTCCTCTAAATAACCCTATTCCTCCTAATGAAGGAATCATAGCAAGTTTTCCCAAAATTTCATAAGTTCTTTATGTCATGATATTCACCTGTTTTTCCTCATCCAGAACACAGTCTATGTCGAAGTCTCCTATTCTTGTTTCTATGCATTCCTTCTCATTTAAGATCTCTGATAAGTTGATGTCTCTTTCATCTGTAGTAATGCAGTCTCTAATTATTTCTGGGGTTCTATCATATCCTTAGTTTCTTGGCATGTCCCATGGTTTTCTTGTCTCATATTCATTCTTTCAACTTTAGCAATCATTCTAGGGAAATCCAAAACTTCATGTCCAGTAGCCTTACAACAAAGGAAAATAGGACCTCGACCAGGCCATTTCTTAGTAAGATGTCCCAGTCTTCTACAATTATAACAAAGAGTTAATCCTCTCTTTCTTTTAAATGACCCCCAACCTTTCCTGTATTGTGCATTGGGATCGCAGTAACTAACCTACAAAAAATTATTTTTAGGACCCTGCATCCATTTGTTAGTCCAAACATTCTTTCTATGCATAGGTATAACATATCTTTCACTATTCTTATCAGATCTACTCATATCAAGTCTTATTTCTTCTAGTTGTGACCAAGTTTTCAGACTAGAACAAAATCTATTAGACATACCTAGATCCATTCTTTCGAAACAAAAATTTTCACTTATCTTACCTTTCTCAGAGCACAAAGCTTTAAGATCTTACCTCTTTAAGTTTTGATTCCTTTCTTAGCACAGAGCTTCGTAGTCAAGTAGAATATTGCGCACTAAGGCAACATATCTACGCATAGAGCTTTATTTTCTTCAATTCCCATCAATCACAGTTTCAGGTCCTGACAACGGAACCATTTGGTGGCACAGGGGAAAACCCAGGGTTCAACGCTTCAACAACGCACCAAAAAAACCCTAACTACCGGTCATTTTGGTAACACCTGTGAAGAAGATGAAGTCTCACCCGAGGTAGAGGCAGGGGTGGTTGCAGGACTCAAGTGTCTGCAACCTAGCTAGGACACAAATCTGTCATTACAATACCTAACAGAACACTTATTAACATTCATCAATATTTAACCCTTAGTCACATCGCAGGAGAAAACCCTAAGTACAAAATAATGCAATATTCAACAAGATCTAACACCTCCAAGCACTTAACATATAGAAATAGATATGATCTAGTATTCATTCACATTACCAAGCACTAAGCTACTATTATATTATGTGCATCTAACATATATCATTGCACTAAGCATAAATCACATCAATAAAATAACAACCATAATGCACAAAGCAACCATAACATAGGATATATATGGTTCACCCCAGTGTGGGGCTACGTCCACCAACTCTTCTTCTTCTTTATTGTCTTATGTCAATTTTCTTACATGCACAGAGCCACAAAACCAACTTCGCATAGGACAGGAGATCTGCGCACGCCTCACCAAATCCTCCTTCCCCGAGCTAGGTTCAAGCACAAAGCCTTCTTACAATCTGCACACAAGCTTCTTACAATCACTTCCACTTAGCTCTACAAGTTCTTAACACACAGTATGCACGAAGCATCCACAACTGTTCGCACTTAGCTCACCGACCACATTACACATATAAGTCTCTCTTACTTACATCACCTAGATTTCTATTTATACATTACAAAAGGGCCTAAACATGGGTAAACCCATGGGTTGACATCCCATACCCATTACATAAACCCTCAACCCAAAAATGCCCTAAAAAGGAGCCAAGATCCCGTGATCTCTGCTTCACCTTGCACTCCACCTTCGACCAACCTGTCGAAGTCCCAAAAATGGTCAAACATGACCAAGGTTATCCAAAACTTGGTCAAGGGCCAACAATAATCCATCGTCGTCCAATGTAAATCCTTCAAATATTGGTACCATCATTTTGTTTTGTTCGATAAAATCCTTGACCTCCTTGTACCAGTCATCGTTGCACTGTAAAGTTAGAATCTTTTCATGTAGATTCGTTTGAAGAGGCATCACCGAAAATATGTGTGGTCTTCGACTCAACGCATCAGCCACTCTGTTCATTGTTCCATTTATGTAAGTAATCTCTAAATCGTACTCGCTAAGAAATTCCAACCAACGTCGTTGTCGCGCGGTCAAGTTGTTTTGCACAAAGATGTGTTGTAGTCCACAGTGGTCCGTTTTTAGCTCAAATTTTCGTCCAATAAGGTAATGTCTCCAAACTCTCAAGGCATAAACAATGGCTAACAACTCCAAATCATGCGTTGCATAATTATCCTCATGCCTTCTCAACTTTATTGATATGTAAGCGATCACTCGACCGTCTTGCATCAAGACTCTGGCTAAGCCTTCCTTGGATGCGTCAGTGCATACCAAGAAGTCCGCATCCATGTCAAGGACCTTCAGTAATGGTGTTGTCGTCAACAACTCCTTGAGCCTCTGAAATGCCTTTGCGCATTTCTCGGTCCAAACAAACGTCTTGTTCTTCTTCTACAATTCTGTAATCAGATTTTCTATCTTCGAAAAACCCTCGATGAATCGTCGATAGTATCCTACTAAAACCATGAAGCTACGCACTTCGGGGACATTCGTCAGCGCAGGCCATTCCATAATATCCTTGACCTTTTTTGGATCCACAATGATACCTTTGTCGGATATGACATGCCCTATGTAATGAATCTTCGATTGACAAAATGAACATTTAGACAATTTCTCATACAATTTGTTCTCTCATAGACACTATAGTACCAAGTGCAAGTGCTCATCATGCTCCTCGATCGTCCGAGAGTAAATCAAAATATTTTCAATGAATACTTGGAAAAACCTATCCAAGTATTCACGAAACACCCTGTTCATCAAACTCATAAATACCCTTGGGGAATTCGTCAGTCCAAACAATAAAATAGTAAACTTGTAATGTCCAAACCTCATCTTAAAGGCAGTCTTAGGGATGTCATCCTCCTTGATCCATAACTGGTGATACATTGATCTCAAGTCAATCTTTGAAACATTGTCGCACCCTTCATTTGATCAAACATATCATCAATCCTGGCAACATATATTGATTCTTGATCGTTACCTCATTCAATTGAACGTAGCCAATGCAGAGTCTCCACAACCCATCCTTCTTTCGTATGAAAATAGCAGGCGCACCCCATGGTGACACACTTGGACGTATAAGTCCTAGGTCCAACAACTCCTTTAGTTTTATTTTCAACTCTTGTAACTCCAGGGTCGACATATGATAAGGCACTCTTGCTATCGGTTCAGTACCCGATATTAGGTCTATGGTAAATTTCAATTCCCTCTCCAGAGGCATCCCAGGTAACTCATCAGGGAAGACATCCGCAAACTCTCTCACCACCGGAAGGTGTTATAAACCTTCCACAACTCCCTTCTCGTTTAACGTAGGGATCGCATAAAGCTTACATCCCTTGCATATGCTCTTCTGTAGCTGCAAGGAAGAGATGAACCTCAAGGAAAATCCCTGGTTCCGACCTATAATCATGCATATCTATCCCTTGTGATCGACCAAGCTCAATCGTTTCATCTTACAATTGAGTATCGCATCATGCGATTCCCACCAGTCCATATTGATCATGTCGTCGTAAGATATTAAGCTCATGTCATAGGTTAGACTTTGTTACATTATCCCTAGATTAAAGCAACAGTTCATACTCCTTTCCTCCAACCGTCTGGTTGGCACCAGAGGTCATTTCGATGCATCTAAACTCGTCCAGTCAAATTCCCTTAGCTAAAACCCCTTAGCGTGGTAAGAAATAGAGCACTCTGAAGCACGAAGATATAACAAATACTAGAAGTTTTTTGGCGATGACACCTGACGCCTCGAGCACCTTGGACTGGTGTTCAACCCGACGGTTATCCACCATGGTCAATTCTTCCACAACAATGAGGCCTACTGGACTGCATCGTGCAATGTCTGAGGAATTTAGACCCTCACCTTCGCACAGAGCTAGAGTTAAGGCCGCACGCAAACATGTTGACCTCCAACTTCTCTATGTTCATATGCAGGGCATACCAGAGTATCCGATCTCATAATCTGGCACTGTATGACCACCTTTTCGTAAGGCGTGAAACTCATCGAGTTGGCACTTGATGAATTCCTTTGACATTTAATCCTCCCAGAACCATTCATCGAACAATTCCCAAAACATGGCTTTGACAGTTATGTCTAGTTGAGGTAGGAGCGTCTTACACCTTAGAAGAGCGTTCCCTTGTAGTTGAAGACTCCCATGCAGACATTCGTGTTGGAGGTCGTAAACACGAAGTGCGAAGCACATCACCTTGTTCTCCAGAAATGCCTTGGTGGCTGAGCCATCTGTGGGACTCATGAACACATGAACTTAATATTCTATAGTTCCCTGCAAATGCTACCAGTACTTGTTGGGGTGCACTGTGGACCCTCAGGGGTACAGGCGTCGTGGCCTTATCTCAGTGCAGACGGTTTTTTTTCAAGGCCTCCAACATTTCCCTTGAAGCTCCTTGTCTAATCATACACATCCCTTACAAAAATCGACTCCTACCCAGGGACTTGTTCTTATCCTTGGGGTTTGGACCCCTCTGGCACAGGTTGTACTGGAGTTGCCATGCCTCCTCCCCTGACACCATGTCGTGAATTTCTACGGTGTCATCTAACCATGCTTATCACATGGGCAGGTTAAACTTTCAATTAGTGCTAGGTTATTACTCAAGGGTTTACTGCAATGGAAATCATAGCGATCCACATTCGCAGGGTTGAACCCACTCTGATACCATATGTAACAACCCCCTTCGTTACAACTACGAGTGATGCAAAGCAAGTGAATTTTTTTTATTTATTTTTTTGGGATCAATAACCAATCAAATTAATAATCAATAAACCTTAAGATGAAGACAATGTTAAGTTGTGTTTGATCAATTGTCAACTAAAATATTAAATCAATGACTTATGTATATGTATCTTCATTATAAGGAGTTTTAGAAATATATTAAAGGGAAGAGTATCATTTGTATTCACAACTCACTTAATTCATTTCAATTTTCTAATAAAATATCTATAACAAATAACCAATATAATATATAATCTTTTAATCATCTACATATAATCATAAAAGGAATCATGTGTCATGTGGTGCTTGCATAATATGGCATTGGAAATTTTCCTTGTGATCCCTTTGTAATAAAAAAATTATAAAACTTCTAATATAATAGTTTTCAATAATATAATTCCATGCTCTTATTTTTAATTCAAAAACATATTTTATTATTTAACTTTGATAACAAAAAACTAAAATGTGATTTCATCATTCATATAACCGCGTGGTGACCTTTCACCATCTTTAAAAATAAACCTGCATGGCAATTTATCTATTAAATATGGTGTTATACAAATTAATCAAATCTTTTGACAGTTTCTATGGATCTTTTACAAACATTCTTAAAACTAAAAATGCCTTGGTTCCCTGTAATTTCGCATATATATTTTTGATTGTAGACATCAACGTGAAATCTTTAAACTATGTTAAAGATGGAATTTTGTTGATTTAAAGTGTCTCCCCTTTCAAGAATATTTAAAGCAACTAATGGAAAGTTTTCAATATTCAAAAAAAGTCTTTGTTTGGAGTAACAGTTTGGCCCCTCTTTTCCAAGAATTGCATTGAACCCAAACGAACTGCAGTAGGTGAATTGAATACAAACACAATGCAGCAAAGCAAAATCTATAGCACACAGATTTGAATTGGGATTCCGTGGGAAATATAATGGGCATTTTCTAATTTGAAAATTGGATAAAATTCAGTGCAGATATTGTTAAATAACATCATTTGCTTGGTCCATGGGCACTCCTAGATCAGTCAAGGGGATAACGATTAACCACTTTTTCTTCATATTAGGGATTTCATTGTCAGCAGCAGCAAGTTCTCTCTATTGGCATACATATCTACACATCATTCATTCATTGCTTATTAAACATTAAACTAACCTATTCTGTAGTTCTTTCTGTTAGCCCGCCATTTTTCCTATCAAATGCCTGGTTTAACCAAGATTTGTTGTGTACGTTGGTTCGACACATTATAATACTTGCATCTCTGATGGTTTAGTTAAAGAATAATTTGAAATGACGAGAACATCATAATTAATTTAACTTTATCTGACAAAGTCAAGCAAATTCCTTGAGACTTTGATCAGAGTATGGATAACGTTAACTTCTCAAGTGGCTGTTCGTTCTGGTTGTCATCTACTTTTGATAATATAGGCAGGGATGTTATATCGCATTCTACCTTGGTTGTACATAGGGATACCATGCTGAAACTTCATTTGTTAATAAATCGATGCGTATCAAGGATGTCACGGTCTAACAATATTATCGTTGTGTTTTAATAAATGGTTGTCTAGCATTGATATGTTGTCTAACCATATATGTTGTCTAGCATTGATATGGTGTCTAACATTATCGATAAGTTGTCTATGATATCCATCTCTTTTAAAAAGGAATCGTTCTCTATCAAAAAGGAATTAACAATTATAAAAAGAATTAACAATATATCGCATCTTTTAAAAGGAAATCGCGGACGGAGGTTTATGAAATGGAAAGTATGTTTTATAAAAAAAACGCAGAGTATGGTGTTGGCCCTTGGTTATGGAAGCAAGCGAATATTAAGGGAGAAAAAGAAAAATGTGAACTGCGCGGAAGACACAGTGATTGATATTGGGTCAAAGTGAGCAAAAGAGCAGAAAAGACAGAGCGAAGTAAGAGAAAGCAAGTTGTTGGACTAGGATATCGAGGATGACAGCTCAGAAAGGAAGAAAGATCATGGACAACTCACGAAGCGAAAGAAGATGTCAACATATGCTTTGAAGTATCACGCGTGAAGGAAGGAAATACAGGATGGTGAAGCCCTAAAAAAGCGGGTCAAGTTGACCTAGGGTTTTAGAAACCTAGGGTTTTGGTATCTAGGGTTTTGAAACTTAGGTTTCAACCTAAGGGTGTCCGAGAGATATTGTAATGTATAAATAAAGGTCTAAAGGACCTAAGATGGGTTGGTGCTAAGTTGGTTGAGATTTCATTATTATTGTGTGATTGAGTGAGTACTACTGTGTGAGAGAGAAGTGTTAAGTGTGAGAGCCTTCTAGTATTGTAGGATCTTCAGTTGGGTGCGAAGATCAACCCTGCAGCTGGGTGCACAGGGAGGGGAGAGAAAGAGAGAGAAGAAGAGAATATCTGCTAGCTAAGAGTGCAGATAAGAACTGTATGCTTCCATCTTAATATATCATAAAGCACAGCTATGTGGACGTAGCCCTAGGGAGAGGGTGAAACACGTATATCTTGTGTTATGTGTGATTGATGTTGTGTTCTCTTTCATTTGATATGTTGTTATTGTGATATTGTATTATATCTGAAATATAACTTGGGCAGTAAGTTTAAGGAAAATAAAGAATAACTAGGTGATTGTGTGTTGTTGTTGTGAATCCACTATGCATTACCTCTGGTTGTAGACACCTGTGTTATGCAACCCCCTATAGTTACTTCGGGTGAGACTGCATCTGCTTCGCAGGTTTTGTCGAAAGGGCTAGTAGTTAAGGCTTGTTGGTGCATTGTTAGAGCTGAACCCTAGGTCTACCCCTGTGCCAACAAATGGTTTTGTTGCAGGGACATGAATCTTCTTAATGGAATGTCAAGGTGGTTTCCATCGAAGACAAATATTCAGAAGTGGATAGAATATCAAGAAAATGATTTCTCTGAAGCTCGGAATAAGAACCCCAATATTGGTACAAAGGATTGGTTGGGAAGATATATCTTTACTGATATACACGAGATTTTCTTTGGAGGAATCCATCGGGAGTTATATGAGTGGCTAGCTAAGTTAGTAGATACCCAGTTCGATGTCAGACTCAGACCACCTGTGGTTTGGACATCGACGTTGATCAAGAAGGTCAAGAGAGTTGACAATGCTGTGTCAAGAGTAGTATATCATTGGTTTGATAGTACCATTGAAGGGTATATCACTGAGCTTGTTGTTGACATAGTGGAATCGTATAGCCAAGCAGAGAGATATTTATTTAAGAAACCTAGAGGAAAATTTTTACATTTTCTGAAGTTGAAGATCAAGATGTTATTGCATGAGAAGAACATCTTGAAGATACAGTAATCAGTCAGGTCGAAAGAGATAATGTTTAAAATTTCAAACAACGACAGTGACACAGAGGTTGGACATACGCGCAGTGGGAGAGTGTTCAGAGAAGTTCATCTCGCGGACATGTTTAAGAAAAACTACGGAGATGAAGGGTTCTACAATGGAGAAGAGGCAGTTCTGACAGACGAAGAGCATTCAAAATCTGATAGGACAGAGGAACCTCACCGAGAAGAGCCAGAAACCTCAAGAGTTGCACCGATTATTGAAGTAAGTACTATTATTCCTCTTGTTGCTTCAGCAGTGTTAAGTAACCAGAGTAACCTAAGTCATCAGAATGCTCAGAGCACTGTCACTAGCAGTCCACCACATACTCAGTCAGGAAACCTAGGAAGATCTATGGCAGATGAGATGAGGCTACCCACCTTTAGAGGAGATGGATCTGAAGATCCTGATCAACACTGGTTTCTATGTGAAGNAAGGTATGACCGAGAACTTTGTAACTACCTTTTTGTTTGAAAGCCAATATCCTACAATAGATCAAGCATTACAAGTTGTAAGACATAAAGTGTTCAAGGAGGCACCTAGCCTCCCTTTGGAGAAAGAAGAGAATGAATGGACTGCGCCTCTTCAGAAGTTGCAAGGTTGTTACAATATCAATGTAGCTGAAGACGATGATCCTAGGAATATGAACATCACAGAAACATAAGGCCAAAGAGATGTAGAAGGACTAGGAGTCGAACTACCTTTTCTTGGACAACCAATTAAAATAAAATAAAAATCAACATTGGAACAGAACAGACACCAAAACTTGCAAATGTTGGAGATTATTGGGATGATGCCACCTTTGAGAAGATAACAAAGTTACTACATGAGTATCAGGACTTGTTTCCAACCAAGTTCACTGATATGAAGGGCATTAAAGGGTCCATGGGAGAGATGAGGATCCATTTGAAACCAGATGCAAGGCCAGTCAAACAAAGACCCTATAGATTGAACCCCAAATATAAGGAGAAAGTGAAGATTGAACTTGACAGAATGTTGGAATCAGGAATCACAGAACTTGTTGAAGAGTCAGAGTGGATTAGCCCTATGGTGGTACAAGATAAGAAGACAGGAGAAATCAGGATCTATGTAGATCTTAGGAAGTTGAATGATGCATTTTTGCATGACCCATTCCCTATGCCATTCACAGACGAAGTGTTAGACAATGTAGGAGGACAGGAGGTATATTCTTTTACAGATGGATTTTTAGGATACCATCAGACCCGGATTGCCAAGGAAGATCGCCATAAGACCACATTTGCAACAGAATGGGGATCCTACCAGTATACAGTGATGACATTTGGATTGAATAATGCACCAACCATCTTTTCCAGGGTGGTGGTCGAAGCGTTTAAGGAGTTTTTACATAAATTCCTGGAAGCATATTTTGATGACTGGACTGTTTTCAGGATTTTGCAAAATCATGTTGAATGTTTAAGACTAATGTTGGATAAGTGCAAGCAGTGTCAGATTTCCTTGAACCTAAAGAAGTGCATCTTCTTTTCACCCTTCAGAGTGTTGTTGGGCCATATTGTGTGTAAGCAAGGATTGCTGGTAGATCCATCCAAGATTGTCATTATAGTCGATCTACTTCAGTCAAACAACCGTTCAATACAAGGATTGTTGGTAGATCCATCCAAGATTGTCATTATAGTAGATCCATCCGAGATTGTAAAACCCTCCTCCAGGATGATTCATAAGAGGTTGTTTGGGCACCATTCCAATAGGAATGTTCTGATGGGGGTTATAAAAATTTCCCCCAGTCGGAGTGGCTCTGGGTTGGGGGTTTTCTAAGGTGTGAAACTGACCTCCTCCGGGTGTGAATCCAGAGGATAAAGGTGGATTCTTCATGCCAAACTTGTTGGTCAGAATCGGCACTAAGGAGGTGAGGGTATAGAGAGGAAATTGAGCAGAAGCTTGTCCGCCAAGTTGGTTTCTCCACCCATAAGTAAGAGGATTAGACCTGGGGTTAAAAGAGGGAATGTCTCCCATAGTAGGAGTCATTTGAGGGATCTAAGAGCCACCAAACAAGAATGGAGTATAAGGAGGAGTTGTGCCCCCAAGTCCAATGCTAGCATTAGGGCCAGCAGCTGGGATGGAGTTTGAAAGTTGTGAAGTAAAATTCGACATACCATAGGAAAAAGGGGTAGAGGCCATAGGGATGGACTGAACATTATAGCTCGATGAGTGACCAAGAGACCCAAATAGGTTCATGGAAATAGGTTGAGTATTCACTATAGGACGAGTAGCAGTGATGATAGGTGCCTCCGGCACTACAACCATTGTGGTTGTAGGATTCGAAGGGGTTCCATTAACTATAGTAGGTGTGGGATTCGAAGGGCTCCCAGTATTCTAATGACTCAGTTCAGTACTAATCCTTGTAGAATCACAAGTCTGAAAAGTGGAGGTATGTGTACCACGTCTAATAACTCTACGCCTTTTAGAAGGCAAAGACTCGAAATCCGGTGGTAACTGTAACAAGCGGTGGGACCGCCAGGGAAGTTAGTCCGACTCCACAATGACTTAAGACCCAAGATATAAAAACAAATCCTAAGGACAACTAGTAATCAAAGATCACACCATAAATAATCAAATGGTCAATATGCACACAAACAGGATAAATTGGTTGAAAGGAGCCTCCCTCCCTAAAGTAGGTATGCCTCACCCAAGAGGGTCCTGAGACTCCTTACTAAATATCAAAGGTAATAGAATTAGTTATAAGGTCCCTCGTGGGCTTAAAAACTAGTCGGTCAAATCCCCCTGAAGAGGTAATCCTCCATAAAGGTTGTGTGTTGTCTGACCCTTATCTGACCCGGGGTACCTGCAGAATAACCCCTGCAAGTAACCTATGTGGCACCTAAGTCAAGCAACTAAGCAACCACTATATAAATGATGCACATACGAGCAACTAGTCCTCAACAACCAAGCAAAGCAAGCATATGGTGATAATATATGATCTTAGCACATTCAATAGCATAATCCATTAACATTCATAACAAATACGCCCATGGAATAATAATTCAAATATTTGCAAGATATCAATTGGACGAGAAAAGAGTATTTCTATTCAGATATGATTAGCATAAGTGAATAAGTTACAGAATTTCGTGTCGGCACGGTTCGGAACCAAGAAACTAAGTTCCTTCCAGCTGGGCCTCCACCAAAGGCAAGCTCATAGAAGAGAGACAATGAAGTTCTCAATCAATAAGGGAAGAGCTTGGGGGTTGAACACTGTGTTCAGACTTAAAGGATAAAGGGATGCAGACTCAATGTGAAGTGAATAATTCCTCCAGAGTAACTTTTCTCTCAAAGATGAATTATTTCTCCTCTTTTCCATAGCTCAGAATTGGCCCATTTATAGCCTTCAAATGGAACTGAAGGGTTGAGTCGGAACATTTCCAGTATATGGAAGGCCAAGGATCATTGATCTCTTGTCGTGACAAGGAAACCTAACATCATTTTTCATTTTGGGCACATTTCCCAATGTACGCAGGATGTAGTGGTGCAACCTGCGTATACGCACGTTGTGTAGTAGGCAAGGTACGTATATGTGGAAAAAATATTTTTTTGGCTCTGGGATTTGCAAAAAGGGATGAAAATTCTACATAGGGAAATGGAAAAAGGCCTTCTATGCAAGATTGAATAGGGTGAGGCAAATCTTGCTATAACATCATGTTTTTGGGTTTTGAGTTGTATTTGGGTAAATAAGTAAGTTGCTAAACTTTCTTTAGGTTTGGTTAATAAGGCCAAGTCACATATCCTTCATATTGTCTCGATGTCATCATATGAAAGGGAGAACATTTAAGGGTCATTTCATGTTATTTTGGAAAGTCTCAAGGCTCAGTCATGTCATAAATCAAGGGTTACCAGGGTTTTCAAACTCATGGTGTACCTTCATAGCTTGCATCCAATCAAATCAGAGGTTCACTAAAGTCCCTAATGTTTCACAGCATCAAATCGTTGCAGAATCCACTCAACAGTTTGTAATCATTAGTTTTGGATGTGGGAGTTAGTGATGTCTTGTTTTTTTTGTTAGTTCATGATGAGTGTGTGTCAAAAAGAAATTTTGTATCGTTTTGCAGCTATCAAATAGGTTCAAGTTTATGTTGTTGTGAAACTGTGTTCGCTGCCATTTTATTTGATCACTGCGAAAATTCATGCAGTGGTCGATACTTTGTAGTGGACTATACTGAGGATTTGATTGTTGGCTATCTCCTTCTCATTTTCAAGTTTTCTACTCTAATTCTCAGTTGCTCTAACTTCTCATTCGCAGCAGAAAACATAATTTGTAGCCAAAACCCTTCTCGTTGCGAAAATTCTTGTTGTTGTCAAAACCCTATTTTTTCCCAACAACTCAGAGGATTTAGCTTTTAACAATACTCTGACTTGATCACTAATTATTTCCTCCATTCCATTGTGATCCTGCTTTTGTAAAAGTCTCAACCTATACCAATTTCTCATTTGTTGCAAAACTGTGTTTTACTGCTAAAACGTTGTTTTAGAAGTAAACCTTAGCGCCCTGAATTTTCCTACACATTTTGAATTTATGGTTGCCATCCAAGTTTTCCCTACTCATATTATTTCTCTTTGATAGTCATGGAATCCACACAGCAAAATAAGAGCATCTATAAAGGAGGTGAAATTGTGAGGTTTGAACCTCATGACATGCAGCTCTTAAATTCATATCATATCTTCATAGAATGTTTTCAGAGGGTGGGATGCATCACTTTCTGTGAGAACTTGCAGAAGGGACACATGGAGGTAGCTAAGCAGTTTGCAATGAATTTTGATGGTGTCAATATCAAATTTGGGTCACTTCAGTTTTAGGTAACAGAACAGACAATTGCAGTAGCTACAGAGATGCCTTGTTAAGGTGAGAAATGGTTTAAGGGGATGGACCTGAACTCTGAATTTTTCCATGACTACTTCAAACCAGAGTATCGGGATGATAATATATCTAAAGGAATGTCAAGGAGTCACATGACAGAATACTTTGAAAATATGTTAAGAGTAATTCAAAGATACTTCACTTGTGAGGGACGTTTCAACATGGTGTACCAACACTATATCAGATTACTCATGCATTTTATTGGTAAGCAACTCCTGAATTTTCCCTTTTACCTTTACAGAAGCTTGGGTAAAATGTCTGATAAGGTGCAAGATAAATACAAATTAGTTGAAAAAAGTATCTTTCATTTTGGCCTTATCAAGTTGCTAGTCTTAGAGGAGCTCAGTAAAACAAATGGAGATTGGAACACTTTTCTGTCCACATCAGGTTTTAGTACAAATATTATCAGTACTCCTCAGACAAAGAGAAAAAACCCTTCCTCAACTGATAAGGTAGTCCAAACAACTTCTGGTAAGTTAAAGAGGAAAAGGGATCAAGAGGAAAAATCTTTAGATCAGGGCATTAAGACATTTGAAGATATTGTAGAACCTTATACTAGTAAAAAGAGCAAATTCAAAGGGAAGAAGCTGGTGTTTAGTCCTGCAGTTGCAGAAATAGTCAAACCTAGGAGACCTGTGACTAGGTTAGCAGCAAGGCAGTTGAATCCTATGATAGAAGGTGCATCTCAAGCACATGTTCATCGTGTAACACCTATTCATCATGCAGTCAAAGAACATGTTCACCAACTGCTTGTATAAATTGCTAAAATACAGTCCCCATCAGATGAAAGGAATCAGACACTCAAGAGACTCATAAACCAATTGAAGAATGCACAAGTTCAAATTGTGCAGTTGAGGCGGGAGAATAAAGAAATGAAGACTAAAATAGAAGAGCACTTGGATATTTTTGGGGAATCTATTGATGAAATAAAAAAAACATGGTCAGAAGATCCTTTCCCCTGCACAATCAAGTGAGGAATGTCTACAAGCAAAATATGGTTCTGAAAGCTAAGAATAGGTTATTGAAAGGAAAGTTTCAATAGTTGAGATAACAAGTGGAAAAGCATAATTTGGACCTGTTAGCACAGGTAGCAGTCGGTTAAGATAGAGGAAACTCAATTTTGAACACTAAACCAGTTTTGAGAAGAATATGGTTATATGTTGCTACAAACCCTAAACGTTACTTTTTGTCTTATGATGTTTGATGGTCCGGTTACAATTTTGACTAATAGCCAGGTCCAAATCAAGGTTAAGGATTGAAAAGGATGTACAAAACCATCTTACAAGTTTTTCACACCAACTGCAACTTTCAGAATCCAAAACAGTCAATGAACAGAGTTTTCGCAGCAATTTCCAGTTATTTGTTGTGAAATTGTTGAAACGGAGGATTCACAGCAGATTCCGCCAGTTTGTTGCAAACTCACACAGTCATCCTAAGTTTGAGGATTTCAACTGCCATATGTGTTCCAAATTCCTTCAATGTTTCAGTTAACTGTGAAAGACACATGTTTTATCAATCTATCCTTTCTAAATCATGTAGCATGTGTTGTCTTTGTTGTATTAATGAATTTAGACAGGATCCTAGGTTTTAGGAGTTTGTTAGATTTTTTGTTTTTATCTCATACAACGAACTCTTAAGTGGATGGAATCCAATGTAACATCTATATTTCGAAATCATAGAAGGATAAGAACATGTGTAAGGCTATATATTGTAAGATGTAACTATTTTGAGATGTTTGAATGATTAGAGAATGAGGCTCATACTTCTGGTTATGATTTTTTAAGCTAAGAAGACTGTGTATCTTGATTGAAGGACTCTAACGCAAATAGAAGATCAGATTTTGTTTTTCCCAACCCGTTCTTTGTCTTTTGGTCCCATGGAATACTATCTATGAATGATTCATTATAGTTCTATTTACAATTTGTGCAATGAATGATTTGTTGCATGCATTGTTAATTTTTCCATGGAAGTACTCTATATTTCTGAATTAGAAGGTTTCTAATTTATTATATTTTCTTCAGTAAATTATTCAATTGAGCTGGAAGTGAAATTGTGTTATTTACTTCAGTGTTCTCCCCTCTATTTATTATGTTCATTTGTCCAATATTTGTTGATTGGAGTTTGTTTTATCCCTTCCCTGATGGAGCATAGTATTCATTCATTTTGTTTACTGGACTAAGTCTTAATCCATCTCAGTTTCACCCATTCTGAAATTTAAACCTATTCATTTTCTTTGATATTATGATGGGTACTAGGCTTACCTTTATAGCAGTCTAAAGGTGACTTCTAGTGCTAACAGGGTTTCCATGCCTTGTTTCTTAATGGTCGGTTTGGCAATGACGCAATCCATGAAGGACCTAATATACTTGTTGACATCTTGTCAAAGTTTCGGCCAATAGAAATGGTGATGCAGCACTACCACTATCTTCTATACATCGAATTGTCATGCCACCAAACTATAGTGAGCTTCCCAAATCATCTTCGCTCGCTCGCTTGATGGAACGTAGAGATGGCATAGATGTCACAACAACCCGTCCTGGAGATGAAAATCAGTGACAGTTATGTTTATGCTCAGCATCTGGTAGGTAGTAGCAAAGTCATGATCTTGCTCATAGAGTTGGGGCCATCTGGATATTTCATGTCCACGGGAGTGTAGAACTGTGGTTAGTGTAGCAACTAGAGATCGATTGAGGTAGTCAGGGAATTGGTTAGTGCTCCATGTCTTATACTTGATGTTGATATGCAGCTACTGCAAGTATGTGGACCACTTTTGATGGCAGACATTTTGTAATTTTCCTTGTGTCTTCATGAACTGTAGAGGATTATGATCAGTGTGGATGATTGTCTCTTTCCCAAGAATGAATGACTCCACTAGCAGTAGGCTTGTAAAATGGAGTACATTTCTTTGTCATAAGTGAGGTACTTAAGGACAATATTTGATAGCGTCTCACTATGATAGGCCACTATATGTCCATGTTGATTGAGAACTACACCCACAGCATAGTCTGAAGCATCTGTATCAATATCAAAAGGTTGTTGCAAGTCGGGTAATGAGAGCATCGGGGCTGAGTACATACATTTCTTCAAATCATCAAACACTTTCTATTGCGACTGGCCCCACACAAATTTTGTCTTTCCACCTCCTCTGGTCACTTGGATAAGGGCCCATGCAATGTGGGAGAACACCAACATGAACTTGCAATATAAATTGGCAAGGCCTAAGAAGCTCTGAATCTCAGTGAATGTGGTTGGGGCTAGCCAATCACGAATGACCTGGATCTAGGTTGGATCTGCATGCACCCCATGCTCATCAACAATGTAGTCTAGGTACTAGACCATGTTCATGCCGAAGGAGCATTTTTCCAAATTTTCATATAGCTTGTGTTGTCATAGAGTGTGCAGAACCTGATGAATGTGTTGCAAGTGTTCC
>JZKD02S1708958.1:129805-143470 GCA_000966675.3 Picea glauca
TAGGGTCTTTGTTTGACTGGCCTTGCATCTGGTTTCAAATGGATCCTCATCTCTCCCATGGACCCTTTAATGCCCTTCATATCAGTGAACTTGGTTGGAAACAAGTCCTGATACTCATGTAGTAACTTTGTTATCTTCTCAAAGGTGGCATCATCCCAATAATCTCCAACATTTGCAAGTTTTGGTGTCTGTTCTGTTCCAATGTTGATTTTTATTTTATTTTAATTGGTTGTCCAAGAAAAGGTAGTTCGACTCCTAGTCCTTCTACATCTCTTTGGCCTTATGTTTCTGTGATGTTCATATTCCTAGGATCATCGTCTTCAGCTACATTGATATTGTAACAACCTTGCAACTTCTGAAGAGGCGCAGTCCATTCATTCTCTTCTTTCTCCAAAGGGAGGCTAGGTGCCTCCTTGAACACTTTATGTCTTACAACTTGTAATGCTTGATCTATTGTAGGATATTGGCTTTCAAACAAAAAGGTAGTTACAAAGTTCTCGGTCATACCTTCCCAATCTGCAGTGATGAGGTACAGTTTTGCTTGAAGATACCAGTTGATGGGAGTTGTGTTCAGTGTGTTAATGAAGTTGTGTACCCATTGTTCTTGAGGAATGATGCTCCAGGCTTCCTCGCAACTTCACACATGGTCCTTCAGACAACTTCAACCTGTGTACCTAACTTCACAACCTTCTACTTGCTCTGAAAATCACGCTGTCATCAAAGTGTGACATTGTACCCAGTCTGTAATATTGTTTTTGTGTGTCCCCCACCATCTCGTTGGAGTTGATTTCAGGGCCTCATCCATTGCCAACAATATTTGTCGTGTTGGTACAATTTATTCAAAGTTCACTAAGAATGCTTCTAAGTGATTTAGACCATCAAAGGTGGGCAAGTTACTTACTGTTGTGTCGATCCAACGAACTTCTCTGGTTAATCTAGCACATCTCTTTGTAGATACTTCGTACATTTTGTTCTACCAGTTCTCCAGTGCTTCTTTTGAATCTGATGAGCATGCGTTGTCACTTCGCCAGCTCAAATTCTCATATGTTGTAGGATTAATGTAGTCCTGTTGTCTGGCTATTAATTTGTATATGTTTTCTAGTTCATATGCGCGGTCTTCTTCTCTGATGGGTTATGTGTATCTATGACCTTCATCGGGATCCAAAGGTGCAATGACCCTAAGGCCATCTCCTTCAAATGGCATTCTTATTTTCTTTAAATTAACCACAGTGAAATTATTGAAAGCCCAATCAATTCCTAACAACGCAAGGTAAGGACAACTATCATCAACTATCTCAATCACCTCGAAGTCTGCAAATGTCCTTACTTCATCGATGTCTACAGGGACACGCTCCAGTCTTCCAAAGGGGCTTACAGCTTGTTGATTAGCCATCCTAAGCTTGATAGGGGAATAAATCAACTTAGGTTTTCCCATCAGTGCCTAGGTCTGCTTCGTCATGACATTGACCTCCGACCCTAAGTCGAGGACCACATAGTCTATATCGTACTCTCCAATCTGAGCATTAAGGTGTAGTTCTTTATTTTTCCTTCTCTTCTTGGATAGTTGATGTACTACTTTATTCAGCAAAGGATCTACCCTTCCTATCTCATACTGTCTAACCAAATTTTGTAGTTCTTGTATGGCTTTTTCATATTTAATCAACTCAATAAATGTATACAAGAAACTGACAAGTTTAATCACCTCTTTTCCATCTCCAGGCGAAGCAGACTGATCAAATGCCAGAGGAATTCCACATTCTCTTACTTATAGTCGAACCTTTGATGAAGAAGCCTGATCTCTTTCAAATTCCTTTCTTGCTTCCTCAAATATCTGCTTCTCTTTCCTTGGATCAAAATCTTGTGTCTTCTTTGCAACTTTCCTGACTCCTGATTATTCTATAGTCTTTCCTTGGATCACTCTGTCTTCTCCCATAACAAAACCTCCTCTAGTGATAACAATGACTCTAGGATCTTCTCCGAGAGGTTCTACTTTGATTAGTTGTATTTGTTGGTTTCCTCCTCATTTCTCTTGAAGCTTAGCTGGCAATGCTGGACATTCCTCGATAACATGCCTGAATGAGTTGTAGTAGATGCAAGTGGTACAAGGGTTCTGACGATCCCTTGCCAAGTGTCCCGGCTATGTGCAGTTATAATAGATGATCTGTCCTTGACCTTGACCCATACCTCCTCCTTTTCCTCTTCCTTGAAATCCACCATGAGGGTTGAAGTTTCCTCTCCCAGGGGAATTATACTACGCAATGCTTCCTTCTTGTTGTACTTCACCTTGAATTTTGTATATATCCCTCGAATTTTCATGCATGAGATCGTAAGCCCTACAATCCATGTCATCGTGTCCTACTGAATTATAGAACATGCAATACAAATTTGTGGGTGTCTGAACATATTTTTGTACATAGTAACATTCACCAGGGCGATGTCGATTTCTACATACCTTGCACAAGGGTAGGGTAACTTGTTTCAAAGGGCTCGGAGCTCCAGAGGCCAAGTATTCATGAAATAGGGGACAATGCTCCTTGTCATGGCCTTCTAATTTGCATCTAATACACCAGATGTCTTCTCTTTTATCTTTTCCGTTGTCTTTCTTCATATCTTTGACCTGAAGTGATAAGCTAGATAGTTGACTCAATATTTGACTCGTACCTAAGCTGGATTCTACCATCGGGGCTGATTCTAATTTCATGACGATCTCCAGTGCCTCAGTCTGCGAAGTAATCTTTTGTTGCATCAGAGGAACTATGATGTGTGGCAAGAGGGCAACAATGAACCATTCCTTGTTCTTCTCATCTTGGATCTGAAAACTCAAATGGCCTTTTAAGGTCTTAAATCTCTGATCAAACTCCCACACAGGTTCAATTGTTCTCTGCTTGATTTCTTTTAGTTCTGTAATGCACTGGGACTCTGACTTAGGTTTCTTGAATTTGAAAATTAGTGCAGTCTTAATGCCATTCAACAGTTTAGGTGTAGCTCCTTGGACGAATTTCATGTACTATCTCAGTGTGCGATCTCTTAGGGTAATGCTGAACTGAGCTCGTTTGAAAACTTTGTCGGTGATATTCTTAATACTCCACACAGCTTCACATAGAAACCAGTGTTGATCAGGATCTTCAGATCCATCTCCTCTAAAGGTGGGTAGCCTCATCTCATCTGCCATAGATCTTCCTAGGTTTCCTGACTGAGTATGTGGTGGACTGCTAGTGACAGTGCTCTGAGCATTCTGATGACTTAGGTTACTCTGGTTACTTAACACTGCTGAAGCAACAAGAGGAATAATAGTACTTACTTCAATAATCGGTGCAACTCTTGAGGTTTCTGGCTCTTCTCGGTGAGGTTCCTCTGTCCTATCAGATTTTGAATGCTCTTCGTCTGTCAGAACTGCCTCTTCTCCATTGTAGAACCCTTCATCTCCGTAGTTTTTCTTAAACATGTCCGCGAGATGAACTTCTCTGAACACTCTCCCACTGCGCGTATGTCCAACCTCTGTGTCACTGTCGTTGTTTGAAATTTTAAACATTATCTCTTTCGACCTGACTGATTACTGTATCTTCAAGATGTTCTTCTCATGCAATAACATCTTGATCTTCAACTTCAGAAAATGTAAAAATTTTCCTCTAGGTTTCTTAAATAAATATCTCTCTGCTTGGCTATACGATTCCACTATGTCAACAACAAGCTCAGTGATATACCCTTCAATGGTACTATCAAACCAATGATATACTACTCTTGACACAGCATTGTCAACTCTCTTGACCTTCTTGATCAACGTCGATGTCCAAACCACAGGTGGTCTGAGTCTGACATCGAACTGGGTATCTACTAACTTAGCTAGCCACTCATATAACTCCCGATGGATTCCTCCAAAGAAAATCTCGTGTATATCAGTAAAGATATATCTTCCCAACCAATCCTTTGTACCAATATTGGGGTTCTTATTCCGAGCTTCAGAGAAATCATTTTCTTGATATTCTATCCACTTCTGAATATTTGTCTTCGATGGAAACCACCTTGACATTCCATTAAGAAGATTCATGTCCCTGCAACAAAACCATTTGTTGGCACAGGGGTAGACCTAGGGTTCAGCTCTAACAATGCACCAACAAGCCTTAACTACTAGCCCTTTCGACAAAACCTGCGAAGCAGATGCAGTCTCACCCGAAGTAACTATAGGGGGTTGCATAACACAGGTGTCTACAACCAGAGGTAATGCATAGTGGATTCACAACAACAACACACAATCACCTAGTTATTCTTTATTTTCCTTAAACTTACTGCCCAAGTTATATTTCAGATATAATACAATATCACAATAACAACATATCAAATGAAAGAGAACACAACATCAATCACACATAACACAAGATATACGTGTTTCACCCTCTCCCTAGGGCTACGTCCACATAGCTGTGCTTTATGATATATTAAGATGGAAGCATACAGTTCTTATCTGCACTCTTAGCTAGCAGATATTCTCTTCTTCTCTCTCTTTCTCTCCCCTCCCTGTGCACCCAGCTGCAGGGTTGATCTTCGCACCCAACTGAAGATCCTACAATACTAGAAGGCTCTCACACTTAACACTTCTCTCTCACACAGTAGTACTCACTCAATCACACAATAATAATGAAATCTCAACCAACTTAGCACCAACCCATCTTAGGTCCTTTAGACCTTTATTTATACATTACAATATCTCTCGGACACCCTTAGGTTGAAACCTAAGTTTCAAAACCCTAGATACCAAAACCCTAGGTTTCTAAAACCCTAGGTCAACTTGACCCGCTTTTTTAGGGCTTCACCATCCTGTATTTCCTTCCTTCACGCGTGATACTTCAAAGCATATGTTGACATCTTCTTTCGCTTCGTGAGTTGTCCATGATCTTTCTTCCTTTCTGAGCTGTCATCCTCGATATCCTAGTCCAACAACTTGCTTTCTCTTACTTCGCTCTGTCTTTTCTGCTCTTTTGCTCACTTTGACCCAATATCAATCACTGTGTCTTCCGCGCAGTTCACATTTTTCTTTTTCTCCCTTAATATTCGCTTGCTTCCATAACCAAGGGCCAACACCATACTCTGCGTTTTTTTTATAAAACATACTTTCCATTTCATAAACCTCCGTCCGCGATTTCCTTTTAAAAGATGCGATATATTGTTAATTCTTTTTATAATTGTTAATTCCTTTTTGATAGAGAACGATTCCTTTTTAAAAGAGATGGATATCATAGACAACTTATCGATAATGTTAGACACCATATCAATGCTAGACAACATATATGGTTAGACAACATATCAATGCTAGACAACCATTTATTAAAACACAACGATAATATTGTTAGACCGTGACATCCTTGATACGCATCGATTTATTAACAAATGAAGTTTCAGCATGGTATCCCTATGTACAACCAAGGTAGAATGCGATATAACATCCCTGCCTATATTATCAAAAGTAGATGACAACCAGAACGAACAGCCACTTGAGAAGTTAACGTTATCCATACTCTGATCAAAGTCTCAAGGAATTTGCTTGACTTTGTCAGATAAAGTTAAATTAATTATGATGTTCTCGTCATTTCAAATTATTCTTTAACTAAACCATCAGAGATGCAAGTATTATAATGTGTCGAACCAACGTACACAACAAATCTTGGTTAAACCAGGCATTTGATAGGAAAAATGGCGGGCTAACAGAAAGAACTACAGAATAGGTTAGTTTAATGTTTAATAAGCAATGAATGAATGATGTGTAGATATGTATGCCAATAGAGAGAACTTGCTGCTGCTGACAATGAAATCCCTAATATGAAGAAAAAGTGGTTAATCGTTATCCCCTTGACTGATCTAGGAGTGCCCATGGACCAAGCAAATGATGTTATTTAACAATATCTGCACTGAATTTTATCCAATTTTCAAATTAGAAAATGCCCATTATATTTCCCACGGAATCCCAATTCAAATCTGTGTGCTATAGATTTTGCTTTGCTGCATTGTGTTTGTATTCAATTCATCTACTGCAGTTCGTTTGGGTTCAATGCAATTCTTGGAAAAGAGGGGCCAAACTGTTACTCCAAACAAAGATTTTTTTTGAATATTGAAAACTTTCCATTAGTTGCTTTAAATATTCTTGAAAGGGGAGACACTTTAAATCAAAAAAATTCCATCTTTAACATAGTTTAAAGATTTCATGCTGATGTCTACAATCCGAAATATATATGCGAAATTACAGGGAACTAAGGCATTTTTTAGTTTTAAGAATGTTTGTAGAAGATCCATAGAAACTGTTAAAAGATTTGATTAATCTGTATAACACCATGTTTAATAGATAAATTGCCAGGCAGGTTTATTTTTAAAGATGGTGAAAGGTCACCACACGGTTATATGAGGGATGAAATCACATTTTAGTTTTTTTTTTATCAAAGTTAAATAATAAAATATGTCTTTGGATTAAAAATAAGAGCATGGAATTATATTATTGAAAACTATTATATTAGAAGTTTTATAACTTTTGTATTACAAAGGGATCACACGGAAAATTTCCAATGCCATATTCTGCAAGCACCACATGACACATGATTCCTTTTATGATTATAGGTAGATGATTAAAAGATTATATATTATAATGGTTATTTGTTATAGATATTTTATTAGAAAATTGAAATGAATTAAGTAAGTCGTGAATATAAATGATACTCTTCCATTTAATATATTTCTAAAACTCCTGATAATGAAGATACATATATAGAAGTCATTGATTTAATATTTCAGTCGACAATTGATCAAACACAACTTAACACTGTATTCATCTTAAGGTTTATTGATTATTAATTTGATTGGTTATTGATCTAAAAAACAAAAACAAAAAAAATGCACTTGCTTTTCGTCGCTCGTAGTCGTAACAAAGGGGGTTGTTACATATGGTATCAGAGCGAGTTCAACCCTGTGACTATGGATCGCCATGATTTCCATTGCAGTAAACCCTTGAGTAATAACCTAGCACTAATTGAAAGTTTAACTTGCCCATGTGATAAGCACGATCAAATGACACCGTATAAATTCACGACGTGGTGCTAGGGGAGGAGGCGCGACAACTCCAGTATCACCTGCGCCAGAGGGGTCCAACCCCCAAGTATAATAACAAGTCCCTGGGCAAGAGTCGATTGTTGTAAGGGATGTGCATGATCAGACAAGGATTTTCAAGAGAAATGTTGGAGGCCTTGAAAAAAAACCGTCTGCATTGAGATAAGGCCACGATGCCTGTACTCCTGAGGGTCCACAGTGTGCCCCAACAAGTACTGGTAGCATTCGTGGGGAACTATAGAATATTAATTTCATGTGTTCATGAGTCCCACAGACGACTCAGCCACCAAGGAATTTCTGGAGAACAAGGCGATGTGCTTGGTACTTTGCTTTTACAACCTCCAACACGAAGGTATGCATGGCGGTCTTCAACTAAAAGGGAACGCTCTTCTAAGGTGGAAGACGCTCCTACCTCAGCTAGACATAATCGTCAGAGACATTTTTTAGGAATGGTTCGATGAACGGTTCTGGGAGGAGTAAATGTCAGATGAATTCATCAAGCGATAGCTCG
This sequence comes from Picea glauca, assembly GCA_000966675.3. Taxonomy (NCBI): domain Eukaryota; kingdom Viridiplantae; phylum Streptophyta; class Pinopsida; order Pinales; family Pinaceae; genus Picea; species Picea glauca. The sequence continues at coordinate 137,406 of JZKD02S1708958.1, forward strand.
ATGAGTTTCATGCCTTACGACAAGATGGTCATACGGTGCCAGATTATGAGATTAGATACTCTGGTATACCCTGCATATGAACACAGAGAAGTTGGAGGTCAACATGTTCGTTTGCATCTTTAACTCCAGCTTCGTGCGAAGGTGAGGGTCTAAATTCCTCAGACATTTCACGATGCAGTCCAGTAGGCCTCATTGTTGAGGAAGAATTGACTGTGGTGGATAATTGTCAGGCCAAGCACTAGTCTAAGGTGCTCGAGGTGTCAGGTGCCATCGCCAATGAAATTTTAGTATTTGTTAGATACTGGTGCTTCAGAGAGCTCTATTTCTTATCACGCTAAGGGGTTTTAGCTAAGGGAATTTGAATGGATGAGTTTAGATATGTCGAAATGACCTAGGGTGCCAACCAGACGGTTGGAGGAAAGGAGTATGAATTGTCACTTTAATCTTGGGATAGTGTAACGAAGTCTAACCTATGACATGATCTTAATATCTTACGACGACATGATCAATATGGACTGGTGGGAATCACATGATGTGATACTCAAATATAATACGAAACGATTGAGCTTGGTTGATCACGAGGGAGAAAGATGTGTGATTATAGGTCGGAACCGGGGATTTTCCTTGAGGTTCATCTCTTCTTTGCAGCTACAAAAGAGCATGTGCAATGGATGTAAGCTTTATGTGATCCCTACGTTAAACGAGAAGGGAGTTGTGGAAGGTATATAACACCCTCTGTTGGTGAGAGAGTTTGTGAACGTCTTCCCTGAGGAGTTACCTAGGATGTCGCCTGAGAGGGAATTGAAATTTACCATAGACCTAATATCGGGTACTGAACCGATAGCAAGAACACCTTATCATATGTCAACCCTGGAGTTACAAGAGTTGAAAATGAAACTGAAGGAGTTGTTGGACCTAGGAATTATACGTCCAAGTGTGTTACCGTGGGGTGCGCCTATTATTTTCATATGAAAGAAGGATGGGTTGTGGAGACTCTGCATTGACTACGTTCAATTGAACAAGGCAACGATCAAGAATCAGTATCTGTTGCCAGGATTGATGATCTGTTTGATCAGATGAAGGGTGCGACCGTGTTTTCAAAGATTGACTTGAGATCAGGGTATCACCAGTTACGGATCAAGGAGGACGACATCCCTAAGACCGCCTTTAAGATGAGGTTTGGACATTACAAGTTTACTATTTTACCGTTTGGACTGATGAACGCCCCAGGGGTATTTATGAGTTTGATGAACAGGGTGTTCCGTGAATACTTGGATAGGTTCGTCCAGGTATTCATTGACAATATTTTGATTTACTCTCGGACGATGGAGGAGCATGACGATCACTTGCACTTGGTACTATAGTGTTTACGAGAGAACAAATTGTCTGAGAAATTGTTTAAATGCTTGTTTTGTCAATCGAAGATTCACTACTTAGGGAATGTCATCTCCGACAAAGGTATCGTTGTGGATCCAACAAAGGTCAAGGCTATTATGGAATGGTCTACGTCGACTGATGTCCCCGAAGTGCGTAGCTTCATGGTTTTAGCAGGATACTATCGACGTTTCGTCGAGGGTTTTTCGAAGATAGAAAATCTGATTACAGAATTGTAGAAGAAGAACAAAAAGTTTGTTTGGACCGAGAAATGCGTGAAGGAATTTCAGAGGCTCAAGGAGTTGTTGAAGAAAACACCATTATTGAAGGTCCCTGACATGGATGCAGACTTCTTGGTATGCATTGACACATCCAAGGAAGGCTTAGGCAGAGTCTTGATGCAAGACGGTCAAGTGATCGCTTACATATCAAGAAAGTTGAGAAGACATGAGGAGAACTATGCAACACATGATTTGGAGTTGTTAGCCATTGTTTATGCCTTGAGAGTTTGGAGACATTACCTTATTGGATGAAAATTTGAACTAAAAACGAACCACTGTGGACTACACCACATTTTTACGCAAAGCGACTTGAACGCGCGACAACAACGTTGGTTGGAATTGCTTAGTGAGTATGATTTCGAGATTACTTACATAAAGGGAACAATGAACAAAGTGGTTGATGCATTGAGTTGAAGACCGCGCATATTTTCAGTGATGCCTCTTCAGACGAATCTACATGAAAAGATTCTAACTTTACAGCGCAACGATGACTGGTACAAGGAGGTCAAGGATTTTATCGAACAAAACACAATGATGGTACCAAGATTTGAACGATTTACGTTGGATGACGACAGATTATTGTTGGCCCTAGACCAAGTTTTGGAGAACCTTGGTCATGTTTGACCGTTTTTGGGACTTCGACAGGTTGGTCGAAGGTGGAGTGCAAGGCGAAGCAGAGATCACGGGATCTTGGCCCCTTTTTAGGTCATTTTTGGGTTTAGGGTTTATGTAATGGGTATGGGATGTTGGCCCATGGGTTTACTCATGTTTAGGCCCTTTTGTAATGTATAAATAGAAATCTAGGCGATGTAAGTAAGAGAGATATATATGTGTAATGTGGTCGGTGAGCTAAGTGCCAACAATTGTGGATGCTTTGTGCATATTGTGTGTTAAGAACTTGCAGAGCTAAGTGAAAGTGATTGTAAGAAGCTTGTGTGCAGATTGTAAGAATGCTTTGTGCTTGAACCTAGCTCGGGGAAGGAGGATTTGGCAAGGCGCGCACAGATATCTTGTCCTATGTGAAGTTGGTTTTGTGGCTCTGTGCATGTAAGAAGATTGACATAAGACAATAAAGAAGAAGAAGAGTTGGTGGATGTAGCCCCACACTGGGGTGAATCGCATAAATCCCGTGTTATGGTTGCTTTGTGCATTATGGTTGTTATTTTATTGATGTGATTTATGCTTAGTGCAATGATATATGTTAGATGCACCTGATATAATAGTAGCTTAGTGCTTGGTAATGTGAATGAATACTATATCATATCTATTTCTATATGCTAAGTGCTTGGAGGTGTTAGATCTTGTTGAATATTGCGTTATTTTGTACTTAGGGTTTTCTCCTGCGATGTGAATAAGGGTTAAATATTGATGAATGCTAATAAGTGCTCTATTAGGTATTGTAATCACATATTTGTGTCCTAGCTAGGTTGCAGACACTTGAGTCCTACAACCACCCTTGCCTCTACCTCGGGTGAGACTTTATCTTCTTTGCAGGTGTTGTCAAAAGGGTTGGTAGTTAGGGTTTTGTTGGTGCACTGTTGAAGCGTTGAACCCTGGGTTTTCCCTTGTGCCACCAAACGGTTCCGTTGCCGGTACCTGAAACTTTGATTGATGGGAACTGAAGAAAAGAAAGCTCTGTGCGTAGATCTGTTGCTTTAGTGCGCAGTATTCTACTTAACTGCAAAGCTCTGCGCTAAGAAAGGAATCAGATCTGAAAGAGATAAGATCTTAAATATTTGTGCTCTAAGAAATGTAAGATAAGTGGAAATTTTTGTTTCGAAAGAATGGATCTAGTTATGTCTAATAGATTTTGTCCTAGTCTGAAAACTAGGTCACAACTAGAAGAAATAAGACTTGATATGAGTAGATATGATAAGAATAGTGAAAGATATGTTATTCTTATGCATAGAAAGAATGTTTGGACTAACAAATGGATGCAAGATCCTGGAAAGAATTTTTTGCAGGTTAGTTACTGCGACCCAATGCGCAGTATAGGAAAGTTTGGGGGTCATTTAAAATAAAGAGAGGATTAACTCTTTTTTATAATTGTAGAAGACCAGGACATATTGCTAAGGAATGGCCTGGTCGAGGTCCTATTTTCCTTTGTTGTAAGGCTACTGGACATGAAGTTTTGGATTTCCCTAGAATGATTGCTAAAGTTGAAAGAATGAATATGAGACAAGAAAACCATGAGACATGCCAAGAAACTAAGGATATGATAGAACCTCAGAAATAATCAGAGATTGTATTACTACAGATGAAATAGAACTTGAATGATCACAGAGACATCAACTTATCAGAGATCTTAAATGAGAAGGAATGCATAGAAACAAGAATAGGAGACTTCAACATAGACTGTGTTCTGGATGAGGAAACACAGGTGAATATCATGACATAAAGAACTTGAGAAATTTTTGGAAAACTTGCTATGATTCCTTCATTAGGAGGAATAGGGTTATTTAGAGTAAAGTTGATAACCTTATGTGGACAACTTACCCAAACATCTATGAGTACTCATGGAACTTCGACAGAGGAATAATTTGAGGTCGTTAAATTTGTTGAGAACAACGCTCCATTTGCTATTTTTCTAGGAAAAAATTGGATTGAGAAAGATCAGATGCGAAGGAAATAAGAAAAGGGGGATATAGAACAGAAAAAATAAGAACTAAGAGATTTCATGGCTAGGAGAATAACGCACTTATTGAAAGAACAAGAGGACCAGTCGAAGCTACTAAGGACCAGATATATGTACGTCAAAGTTGAAAGAACACATGAAGACTTGAAACAGCCGTCTGTACAAGAGAGTAGAACACCTACTCCAGAAAGAGAAGAAGTATTCCTCTCAGAACCCTTGAATGACCCGCAGCAGTGCAAAGTTACTATGCCAAGAGGAGATAAGAAAAATAACGGAAAGAGGAAACCAATGACTCGGATTAAGGGAAAGAAATCAAGAAAGATTAGCAAGAAGAAAGAAAAGTTAGAGAAATTACAGGAAGTTCCAAGGAGGACTTCGCAGAAGGAAGGTTTGTAGAACTGGAACTTTGTCGAGATATCGGAACAGTGAAGATTGGCACTTCACCATGATGAAGCAATATGACTGTTGGAGGTGTCCCGAATGTTAGCCCGACGCTCCAGAATGGCTCAAACCACAATTATGGCCTGAAAGATCTCCATTGGACCGTTGGGACCGCACCACAATGGACAAAATTGCATTGATTGAGGTGATCCTGCCCATTGGAGGAGTCCATTACGAGGTTGTCTATTTATCATGTCGAGTGTTGCACCGAGAACACTTTTGAAAACAATGATTATTCGAGCCCAGAGAGAACTAATTGCTTTCGCGATGTGCCTATTTGAGACCTCACCACCTGTTCTGTTACATTGAGTATTTGATCACCGACTTGAGCTACATGATCTCAAGCGTGCATGTCGGGTGACTTCAACAAAGTAGAGAAATCTGCCGAAGAGATCCTCATTGACCTCATGGATGAGAATTTCATGTCCACAGGAGTCCAAGCCTCGTCGATGAGAGGAGTGCAAGCATCCCCGTCGACTGCTCATGGATCTGGACCATCCTGAGTTGTGACAGAGAAACGAACCAAGCACCGTGATGACTTGACGAATGTGAAGTTCATCCCTTCTATCTTGCTCGACTATATCCTGCCTCTGGCTGGCATGGTGAGCCGTGACAGTGTCCCGAGGGACTTTGACTACACCTTGATTACTACGTACCTCTCAAAGGGGATACTCGTAGTAGGACCACAGTTAGGAGAAATCATGATGTTGAAGATCAGTGACTTCAACTTGGGAGATTGCAAGAACCATGGAATGCTCACCCCACACAAGTATTTAACCGGGACCAAGGGGAAGATGTAGAAGATCATCCCCCAGACATGGACTATGGACATCGCGAGGTCCATTATTCTGAACGTTATGAAGATACCACACTTTGGAAGGCATCAATAGGTTAACTTGTGCATTAAACTCTTGTTGTCTTTCTTCCATGGAAGTTATATGTGGCTAGACAGATGCATCATTGTAGATCTGGCGTTGATCCATCGAATGACCGGATTAAACATGCAAGGACCAGACCTGTTATCCCCGATATCTAGGGATAACTAGGAGATCATGTCTCGAGGCCCACATGGTCCTAGACATGGAGTACCGAGAGCAGGGTTGACTTGAGCATGGCCCTGGAGGGCCCGTCTTTCTTCTTCTCTGTCAGACTTGTCCTTTCAGCAGTAGCAGTTTCCATCACCACCGGCCTGGGATTGCATTGGAGAGGGCTCTTGCTTCATGAGGTAATTGGTCCGAGGTATCATGGTATGTGTCATATTTGATTGTTATAACCTTTTTATATATGCATTAGGTTCCTTTCATTTCGGATGACTGCTTGGATCTTACACTAAT
>JZKD02S1708958.1:171007-199712 GCA_000966675.3 Picea glauca
TATATATATATATATATATATATATATATATATATATATATATATATATATATATATACTACAAGGAGGTGGTCAACCCTAATTTAGAAAATCAAAACTATCCTAAGTCATTAAAACTATGGTGATATTGGAAGGCTTCTCTCCATGCTTTTTGAGCATGATTTAAGTATACCTCCATAGACTTTACCAGTCAAATCACTGGGCGGAGGGGGGTCCCTTGTCCCACAAACAAGGGGGTCTCATACACCAATTTGGTGTGGCTTGGTCGTGACCTTAAAAATAAAACAAAAAGAAGATATTAACATTTTTTAATATATTAATATATTTTATAATACTTTAATACTTTTAATACTTTAATATTAATGTATTAAGCCAACATAGATTCATCTTAACCCCAGATCCATCAAGCATGGAGAGGGATTAAATCTCTTTGTGCAAACCTTTTTTAGAGTGCAAAACTTGAGGAAGTCACTTTAATCAACATTGATGAAGTTAAATAAATTAAACAAATACTTTTAGTTGGACAAAATTAAATAAAATTAAATAATTTATTTTAGTTGAATAAGGTCAAACAAATTTAAAAATTGATTTTAGTTGGATGAAGTCAAACACTTTAAATTTTGAAGGCATAATTTTTAGTTAATATAGGTGTGATTAGGAGTTCTCTCCATTGTAATCTTATAATAGACTATTTTTTCATTATTTTTCAATATTACAATTGAGTGACTTAGGAAATTAGAGTTCTTATTTGATCAAGATTTTAAAGATTTGGATCAATTTAGAATTGGACAAAACAAGTAAGGACATCCTTCCACAGTACACTAAACTTGAGTCATTGTGAAACTTTACTCATACCTAAAGGTTAACAATAAAAGTCTCAAGAAACTTATCATTATTAAATATAATGTAATGTAAATGCTACATATAAGGGTATGAAAATTATACATTATTTTCAAAAACTATTTGTGTAAATTTCAAATTTTAAATGAAGTTCAAATTTAGTATAACAACTTTATTTATCTAATCAGATAAAAATATAATATTATTATTGATTAGGTAAAAATTAATTATGTGATATTAAGTAGCTTTGACAATTTGTTGCTTAAAAGTCTAGAAGAGTAAGATGTATTAGAATTCAATTATACTTTAGAGTGGATAGGACTAATGTATCACAATTTTTTTTAATAGTTTTTTCATGACTTCAATTTACACATATGGCATTCTTAATAGTTATTAACATCAAGATCTTTCCAATTCTACTTCAAAATTGGAGTGACCATTTTCATTTATGTTTTTTTATTATTAAAGTTTCAAGTATTTTATAATTATTTTAGCTTTTAGCTTTGGGCTACATACAACTACTACTTTAAACTATTTTAAGAGATAGATATAAGCAACTTTGCTTCTAATTTCACTTGTATTGATATTAAATTACTTTATCGTCTAGCAATGTATGTAATATTCTTAAATTTGAGCATCCTAGAGTGTGATTAATGCATTTTTATAGATAGTTTATACTCGAGACTTTAAGTTAACATTTAGTACATAATTCCACCACTTTAATTTGGAAATTACATACTACATTACGTGATTTGTGTTGGGTATGTGTTATATTCTTTGCACGAGTAGTAGTGTCTGAGTGTATGTGTCAGGCGCGCAGGGGGGTTGGAGGGGGGGCCGCTGAGCCCCCTACGTGGGGGTCCGGGGGCAACGGCCTTGGAATTTTTTTTCTGCCTCGGGAAACGTGATACCTACCCGAGAAACGTGTCATGTATTTAGGTGGTTTTTTCGGCGCATGGTTTTTGCCAATGGTTTTCTATTTCTGGTTAAGGAATTAGGGTTTTGGACTAATCCAGGTCATTGGGTTAGGGTTTTGGATGTCGTTGGCTCCTATATGTATATTGTATTGTAAACAATGTAACACAATGAATGAATATAATATATGATGGTTTTCCTGGTTTGGGTTTCCAGGGGAAAAATCTCCGTGTAATGTTTGTATTTGCCATTGTATCTTTTCTATTCTTTTCTGAATATTTTTTTTACAGTAGACATTGTACAAGGTTATAATTTACAATTTGTTTTGCATTAAACTGCATAAAATTGTAGCAAAGCACAAAATATTCTTATACAAGTTCATTTCGACTATTGCTTGTTGATTGCTTGGGAAAGAGATCATCTCGATTCCTTTTTTTTGTGGATACTGTTACAAATGGGGTGACAGATATTATTGAGGCTCAGAGTAGCAAGCCAGAGGCTAATGCTTCTCACTCTAAGTGGGTTGTTACACCCTTGGTCAATTGTACAGTTGATAACCGGTCACACTCTCCTCTTGTAGAAGCTACAGTTCAGACTAACCCTGTTCTAAAAGATCTTTTGTTGTCGGAAGACTCTCCCATTCTTCCGAGTTATGGTGAACCTGAAGCCAGTGATCACTCTTTGGATATTTTGCTTAAAGACTTAGTACCTTCCAATAAGGAAGTTACTAGTCCTCTTCCTATCCTGATTTTTTAAAGGAATTCAGAGGTTATATCGGGGGTCTCCAGTTCTATGTGTACAAACTCTTTAGAAACAGAGGGCTTGGGTGGCAAAAAACTTGCTTGGTCTCGAGGTTTGGGGCTTGAGATGTCACCTTTAAAGACTAGAAGTGCCTGTAAAAAATCGGGGAGTTCTCTTACCCATTCTACTAATCCTTCTCCTTATTCAACTGACCAGGGGGTGCTTAGAGGCATCAAATCCCTCTCTAGGTCAAAGTCATGATTATTCTCTCCTTAAACATAATAGGGGTAAGAGGACCCCTTAAATTGGCCTCTATGTGTAGGCTCCTGTACAGGACCACCCCACATGTTATTTTTGTCCAAGAGACTTTGACATCTGATGCTAAGGCAAGGGATTTCATGTATTCCCTCAAGCCATATTGGATGTCGTGCGTTGTTAGTTCAGTCAGTTGTTCAGGGGGATTGTTGGTAGCATGGGATCCACAATATTTTGTTTTCTCTCCGGTTCTCACTTGTGGCGGCATTTTGTTGACAGGTTCCCATTTGTTAGATAAGAGAAGACTCACACTTCTGAATGTATATGGTCCTTGCAAGGACCGAAAGACCTTCTGGGAAAAACTCGAACTAAGGGGCCTGTTAGCACACCCAGATTTAATATTAGATGGGGACTTAAATTTTACTTTAAACTCTGATGATATTTGGGAACAACAACTTTGATTGATCCTTTGGCGGTATTTTTTAAAGATGTTTTTTATAATTCTCCTCTGGTGGATGTGGCTACAGTTGAGCTGGTTCCGACGTGGCGCAACGACGGAATGGGAGATTCAAGCATTTCAAAGAGACTCGATGGATTTTATGTGGCAGAGGATTTGATTGGTCCAATGATGAGGTATAGGTCATGGGTAGATTCCACATTCATTTCTGACCACGCACCAATTATTCTTCATATGGATATTGGCGTACAAAAGATAAAGTATCCCTTTAAATTCAATCATGTTTGGTTAAGGGAAGAATCCTTTGTTGAGCTAACTAGAGAAGTTTGGTTGGACAAACGTTTTGAGTTAATTGAAGAGGCTCAAAGAAGGCTCGTAGAAAAGTTGTCTATGCTAAAAAGTCGGGTTAAATCTTGGTCAAAGGAAAAACTAATTAAGGATAAGGAATTATTGACCAAATTGGAAGCAGACTTGGAATGCTTATATATACAGAAAAACACTGGTATTTTTAATAAGGACCTTGAACAACACTGCAAGCAGATGGAGGCGGATCGTAACAAAATTCTATTGGCTGAAGAAGAAAGTTGGAGATAGAAAAGCAGGGCTACTTGGATCAAGAGTGGCGATAAAAATACCAATTTTTTTCATAGATTCACGAGCTATAGGAGAAACAAAAAATATATTTGGGATATAACGGATGATTCAGGTAGAGTTCATTCGAGACAGGAAGCTATAAAAGATGAAGCAACCTCATACTTCAAAATTTTATTTAAGGAACCGGGGCAGACTACTATTCGAGTGCAGCTAGAGACTATCAGTCTTTATCCAAAGTTGGTATTAGAGGAGGAAATCCCATCATTAGAGCAGGTTGTATCCATGGAGGAATTATCAATCGTCCTTAAAGGTTTTGCAAAAGACAAGAGCCCCGGTCTAGATGGGTGGACAGTCAAATTCTTCCTTTTCTTCTTTGATTTAGTTGGACCTGATCTACTCGCTATGGTGGAGGATTCTAGAACCCGTGGTGAAATTATCCATCCGATAAACTCCACCTTTCTTGCTCTTATTCTGAAATTCAACTACCCTTCATCATTTACTGATTTTTGCCTTATTTCCCTTTGTAATCTTGTTTACAATATTATCACAAAAATCACAGCGAGGAGAATTCGACATTTTCTCTCTCGTTCTTTGTCGGAGGAACAATTGGGTTTCCTAAAGGGTCGTCAGATTCTTGATGCCATTGGAACCACGCAGGAGTGTCTGCATAGTATAAAAGCCAAGAAACTACATGCGGTTATTCTGAAGTTCGATTTGAAAAAGGCATATTATTGTACTAATTGGGATTATTTAAGATTGATGCTTCTTCATTGTGGATTTGATCATCTCATGACTAAATGGATTATGGGCTCTGTGACCTCAGCTACTTTTGTTGTTCTGATTAATGGGGAGGCTACAAATTTCATCAATAGTGGGAGAGGTTTGCGGCAGGGATGTCCTTTGTCTCCTCTTTGGTTTATTATGGTGATGGAGGGGTTGAGTCTTTCCTTGAAAAAAAGTCTTTCGGAAGGGCATCTGATGTGTTTTAAAGTCTCACGGTTGGTAAGAATTCTACACATCCTTTTTGTGGACGATGTATTAATAATGTCCAATGCCTCCCTCACTGAATGGCAAGAAATTCATACTCTTTTATATACTTTTTGTGGTGCTTCTGGGCTGGAGATTAATGTAAACAAATCAACATTCCATCATTCTGGTGCTCAACAAGTCTTTCTTGATAATTTGACTACTCTGTTTCACTTTGGTATTATGAGTCTTACAACATGGTTCAAATATTTAGGCTATTTTTTAAAGATGGATAGATATAAGGCGACAAACTGGCAGTGGCTAATACAAAAATATGAGAACAGAATCAGACATTGGTGCAATCGATTCTTATGAATGGGAGGCATATATGTTTTGATAAAGCCAGTGTTGGAAATCCAACCGGTATATGGGTTGGCTTTGGCCTACATTCCAAATTCGATTTTGAATTGGATTCGTAAGTTGGTGTTCTCTTATTTGTGGTCTGGGGTGAAATATCCTTCATCCTTTCACTTATGCAAGTGGGAGACATTAGCTAGACCAAAAAAGTTTGGTGGATGGGGGATCATAAACATTTTTTGTTTCTCGAGAGCATTAGTTGCTAAATCCCTTTGGCGCGAGTTGATGCATCCAGGTATATGGCATCGAGTCCTAAAAGATAAATATTTTCCGCACTTAACAGTGATAACATGGCTGCGCACTATTGATCCAACGACTCTTTCTGGATAAAAAAACTTGGAGGAATTTGTTGAATGAATTACCTTTGCTGCTGCATTGGTTGGCAAGGAAACCGGGGGAGGGGTCCTCCATCATTGCGGGCAAGGATGAAATATTGGGGCTAGGCAAGAGATCATTTCTTTCTGTGAAGCTGATAAATTTGTTAAATAATATTCAAGTATATTTTCTTTATCAAGCAAGAAAGGCTCTGCTTCTGGGTACGATTTGTACCAATTGGATTGATAGTATAGATTTGGGATTGGTGGGCGATCTAGCTATGGAATGGGATCGTTATAAACAATGCTTGATAGAAACGAGCATAGCACTATCAAATAGATAGGATGAGTTAAGATGGACGGGGGGCGATTGTACAAGCCTGTTAACATCAAATAATGTTTATAATGCATTATCTACCAAGTTATGGAAGAACACTATTGGGGGTGTGAGGAGAAAGTTATGGACCTGGGATTGTCCCCTAAAGGCCAAACTATTTACGTGGCTTCTCATTGAAGACAAACTGCTTACCTGGAACAATTGGTGCAAGTGAGGTTGGCAAGGGCCTGGCCTATGTTCACCTTGTAGAGGTAATGAGGAATCAATTTTCCACCTATTTGTTGAATGTCCTTTTACTAGTTATGTTTGGGAAAATATTTTAGCTCACTACAAGCTGGATGTTGGGTGGTCGGGTACCACATTTCAGTATTGTTTTGAATTATGGGCTAAAATTTATTATAGTCATCGCACTCTGCATGTTTTCATTTGTTGGCTCATTTGGAAAGAAAGAAATTTGACTATTTTTGAAACAAAGTCTCCTTCTATGGAAAAGGTAATCTTGTTATCTATTGTTGAATTGGCCTGCTATAGTACCCAGAAAACATAGAAAACCATCCATCATTCTATCCATATCATGCCACAACACAGAATCATTGGATGGTTTGATGGAGCAACTTAAAGGAATGGGGAACAAAGTGGAGCGGGGGGTGTTATTAAACTCAATGATCATATTGTCTACAGGTGGACTCTTAATTGTTGTGGCGGCACTAACACAAGAGTTGAACTTATGGGGGCATGGGTTTTTGTTACATTGACACAAAGACTATCTATCACAGATATCCATGTCAATGGGGATTCCAAAATTATTATTGATTGGCTCAATAATATTGGTTCATTGCAGGTCATTACCATAGACTGTTGGAAATATCGGGTAAGGGATCTCATCAAGCACTATTTTGTCATCACTTTCACCCATGTTTACAGAGAAGAAAATCAGGAAGCCGATACATTATCAAAAAAATCTCTATTTGAGCGCCCTAGAGCTATAGCATATAATCAGTGGATTGATGGTCAAGAGGGACCAAGAATTTTTATTAATATGTTCTAGCTTTCCTAAATGGTATTTAGTATGTATGAGACTTTTTTTATGTTTTGGGGTATGTATGTAATGTCAAAAACTTATTTACATAAGTTCTTGACTTCATGGTTTTGATGGACAATTAGATAAAAGTTTTATCCGAGCAGTCACATTGGGGGTTTAGTGGTATCTAGAGTCATTTGGATACGAGTTTTGTTATGTAGAGATGATGGTGGTGATGGCTTAAGGCATGGCCTTCGCATGTAATGTGAACATGTCTATGTATATTGATTATATATCTCAATATAATGTGCAATTTTCTTGTGGAAAAAGTTCATTTCGACAGAGAGTAGAGAGTGTAGCATGTACATGTACTAGATGCTCACTTGGATTCCTCTAAAGAAAGGGCCCATCAGAAGTTCTACTGAAAAAGGCATCACATACACTCCCACCAAACATTTTTCAATAAATTGCCTCATTTTTTAATTGGTAACCTTTTCCACTAATGCAAGCCATATACTAAAGCTCACCTTCTTATAAATCTAAGAAACATTATGACACTCACTATAAGGAATATCCAAAGTAATCATCTCCAGTAAGAACATGCCAAACGAATAAACATCTACATGTTGATTATAATCCTCTCCATATAATTATGGAGTCATGCATTCCGCAGTACCAATTATAGAGTGAGCAGCATGATCATTTGCATTAAAACCTAGATCATTGATCTTCAGAACACAAGTATTACCATTCACAAATATATTGTTGCAATTCAGATCTCTATGAATTATGCAAGGGTTATGCTTATGAATATTTCCAATATCTAACATGCATAATTCTTCACTCTCTTCATTGAGAAATGTTGATGCTTCTGATGGTACTGCCTCAGGGTCCCCAAGGTGCAAACCTCAATAATAAAATTCACATGTCTCATGCTTGGAGAGTCCCCTGTTATTGCGAACCTAAACTTAATATCTACTACATACAATACATAAATCAATTAACCTTTTGGACATGGAGACCAAGTTAGGTATGAAGGAAATGTTGAAATTATATGTGTTTATCTCTCATTGGTTCTTAAAGTGGTTTTAGTGAGTTTTATTACATATAAATACATTATTATTACTTAAATGTTAAGAAAATTGATAACTTTGTCAATAACATGGATAATGTTTTAAAATTACTTCGAGTAAGCAATGTCGATTAAAATGCATAACTTCACCAATAATGTGGATGACCTATCCACAACCAATTAGTATACTAAGTAATGTTGAGAAAAATAACAACTTCATGAAGAACATGGATGTCTTTTAAAAATAATTAAGTAAGTTAATTCTAATAAATAGAAACATGTGTTTAGAGACATGCACAGAGGGAAGATAGATGGTGCTTTAAGAGCTTTATGTAAGGTCTTTTCTTATGGATGGTAGTGGGAACACTGTTTAGGCAAGCATAAAGGGTTGAGGTAAAAGTTTGCAATGCCAAATGTTGTTTGTTTGCTCAATGGACAAAGTGGTGAACAATTCCATGTTTCCTTTATACAAGTTGAGACACCTTGAAGACATTCAAACACAATATTTTTATAATCCGAATTAACAACATTAATATTAAACCTCCCTCTAATTTCTAATTACTTTGGCATTCCCATTCTCCCGCTTAGGGAGTATGCTAGTAATATCTAAAATTTGTGAGAGTTACTTGATACATTAGTACTATCTAAAACAATAAACTATGAACCATATCAATCTCAAAAAGTAGGAAAGTATTATCAAGAAATAATAATGGTGGTATGTCATAATTGTTAGTGTTGTCAGACCTCATATATAGATCGGTCGCATTCAAACAATGCTTGACATTGGAATGCAATAAATCTTGTAATAAGATGTATGTTAAAGTTTTGCTATACATATAAAATCAAATGCAAAACTAATAACAAGTCAAGGATGAATTTATTCCAATAGTACCTTGTCTTCTACATATACTAACAACAACAACAACAACAAACATGAACAACATGTGTCATTTTGTAAATTTTATTCAAAGAATTTGAACACGTGGTGAAATCGAGGTATCTAAATTGTTCTATACTTTAAAGCTATCAACCTTATTAGTGATCAAATTGAAGGACTACTTTTAATTTCAAGTTGATGGATATATATTCATTCAACCCTTTCAAGAGGAAAAGTTGAAAAATTAGTTGTATTTCAATTGACAAGAGTAAGCTAGCCTACACACTTACAAGAAACTATAAATAAAATATTGCCCTCTCAATTATTTAAAAGGTTAAAATTTAATGAACAACTAGAAGAATTGATCTTTTTCTTTGTTGCTCAATCGTGTTTTTATTTCTTGTGAATAGATAGATAAATTGAAATTTCAATAGAGAGTAATAACAAAAATATTTTGTAATTCCAAATATAGCATTCAGATGGGTTAAATACAAATTATTAATAATAAAAATTCATAACCACTGAGCCATGCTTTTTTTGGAGGAATTTCAAAGTGTTAAAAATGACAATATACAATTTTAAAGACAATCACAACATCAAACTTTTTTTTGAACACCCATATAAGGGAGGATGCAATCAATGCATCCATATGACGCTTGAGCACTACATCTTATATTCACATTTTGAGCATATCCAAATCCTACTTAACCATGAGAGTCATGTTTATTCCAGATCTCATTAGAAAATAAGAAATTGTAGTATATTTTGAGGCCTTTGTTGAAGGGTGATAATTCTATCAAAATTCTATAAAAGCGATGAAGAGAGCTTACTTGTGTTATAGGCCACCAAGAACACGAAAATATAGCATGATCTCATCCATTGCATACTATTTAGGTTAATATGTTCATGATTTGGAGCTTCCCAAAATCCCTAATGCATAAGTTTGATGATAATAAAAATTATGTTACCTTCTCCCTAGCTTTCATAAGAATCCCACCTAGCTTCAAAAATATCGTTTCAAGCATTAATGCTACAAATGATACGTCTTCTTGATTTTGGGATTGGGATAAGGCGGAGGGAAAGAGATCCATGGGGCATTCTCAAAATATTTGCAATGTATCGTCACAATGATGTCAATATTGCTAGAAACAAGGAGAAAATGAACGAGTGTGATACATAAAGATGCATGGAATCAGGACAAGGGGAATGATAATTTTGGAGAACAAAGGAGGGAGGATTTGATAATGTTATAAATTAAATGAATGAAATCATAATTCTCATTATTGTAATCCCAATTTTAGGTTTTGTGATGTTGACAAGGTTCATTTTGTGCAAGTTCATATATAAACTAAAGAAAGCACATACAAGTTAGAAAATTTCACCAAGCTTAATAAAGTTTTTAATCCCAAACATAATCATTATAAAGTTTTATGTGAAATTAAAAAAAAGATATGCATTGTCTTTATGACGACCTTGACCAAACTTGTACAAGATTGGTGGATAGTTGATAGATTTACATTCGATTCTTAGTTGTGTTTTGTTCCCATTACCTATTGTATTAGTGGGGATGTCATGAATTACATATTAAGTGGTTGAGAGGCCTACCAATGCACTGAAATAATAATCATATTAATTACCAAAGTTATAACCATGTCATGAATTTTAACAGGCAAACGTATAACGTTATAAATGCAATAAAATAACTATGAATCAACATATTAGATACTATTATTGAAATGGAATATGTGAACATGAAAAAAGAGAGATGACCTAATTTCCCCAGGTTTGCTCAATATCTATTGTTTTCTATTCAAATTTGAGATTCGACAACTCATTTCTAATTAAGCTCCCAATGTCATTACAATTTACATCCATAACCTATGATTAATTGCTTTGGTTTTTTTATGGAGTCAAGTGTGGAGCAAAAGATAACAAAGGAAATGACACTATGGTGAGTGTCAGAGGCAAATATAACAAAGATAATGACATTATGACGAGTGCAAGATTAAAAAACACGAAGTATGTAAACTGAATGCGAAGCCAATTCTCATATTGACAAGAATCGACAATCCTCATAACACATGAATTCAAGTGGAGATTCACAAAGACAAGGTATCTAAGCTTCTTTGGAAGCTTTCATTAAGTGACACATAAAATAATGCATACGCAAATACAGTGGTAGGATATTTATCTAGGTGGGAGCTATGTGATTAATTTTTGTGGAAGGATACCCCGTATTGGGGAATAGATAAGAGCCAATTAGAATAGGCATGATTTTAGTCCTTAGATGCCAAAGACAAATATAGTGCGAAGAACTAATGCTCATTGACCAACCAAGCATTGAAACTGAGGGCACTAATGAGTTATTGAAAATCTGACCCTTCTTTTGACATTTTCTAATATTTGTTGTCCTTCATAAATAACAAGTAATTTTAAAAATTTACATTTTGTTTAGAATATATATTTTTTGTATTATACTTAAGACGGATTTTAACACCTTAAAAGGACAAAAAAGAGTTCAATTTTGATCGCAGTATCTATAAAAATGCAAATGTCAGTCTCTTGAATACTCAGGCTTTATGGGAAGGTTAATCAAAATTTAAATAACCATGAGTCAAAGAAAATTTGTATTAAACAACGGTAGGAGGAGGGTTTGAACCTTCGACCTTTGGTTAACCTGGACATAAATTGCAGGTTGAAGAAAGTCAAAATTGGCTGTTTTTCACTTGCAATAATGAATTCATTTATTGTACGATCCTAATTAACTAGCATGTCTGTCTGTCTGCGCTCTCTGTCTTTCATCATGATACACAGAGACACCGTCCAATGCATCGTCTACACATAAATAGGATAGGACATAAACACCATTTTAAACAAGTTGGGCCTGTAGCTCAGTGGTAGAGCATTTGACTGCAGATCAAGAGGTCACCGGTTCGAACCCGGTCGGGCCCTTGCTTAAATAAAGTATCTCTTTTTCCACGGATGGAACCAATAAGTGAGAACAGGCAACGCTAGAAGGAGGGCTTCAACCTCCGACCTTGTGGTTAACAGCCACACGCTCTAACCAACTGAGCTATTCCAGCCACCGTGGTCGTGCTAATATTATTACAAAATTAGTAAAACATGAATATAAATGTGAGAGAGCGACATTAATTACAGTTAGACGGTATGCATTACTGCTCAATTACGTTGCCAGATTTGAACTAAGCAAGCCGCCTGGATGGAATCCATGGTGGTTTAACACAATAAAATTAATTTTTGGAATTACTTAATTGATGGAGTTTTATTATACAAACTCTTTTATATTTATAAAGATAAATTGATTTTTTTAATATTTTATAGAATGAAATAAATAAACAATAAGTGAATAATTTCGATTTTTATTCAAATTAGATACAAATTTTATTGAAAATTATAATTTAATTTAATTAATAAAAAAAATTAATTATAAAACTTTTTTAAAAATTTACTTATTTTAAAACAATCTAAATTATCCAAAATTTAAAAAAAATAAAAAAAATCATAATAAAACTTTATTTAACTTTAAGGAACTCATCCAAAAATTGAATTTCTCCGCTTATTAATATGCTTCATAAACAAATATCATCTCACCACTAGTGTTGATAACATTGCCATAAAAACATCATTTCGGAAAAATCGGTGAAAATATCAGCAAATCGGTAAAAATATCAGCAAATACAAAATATATTCATTTTTTTTTCAAAACTTTAAACATATAAAGCAACAAAAACATCATAAAGCATATTGACACATAAATATGGAGAAAGCACTAATATATATGATGTAGTGGATGCCAAATACAAAATGATACATCAAAGTTGATATTGAATCTTGAACCCTGACAACTTGTCCAATTAAGGACTCAAAAGTGGAGAACCAATACATAATGCCATCAGATATATAAATGTATCTCATCATCATGAGGTAGATGTACAATGACAAAAGAAACAAAAATGGTAGCTAGCTATTTAATATCAATGCTTTCTCTCCATTTTATGGGAAAAGGTCATGGGTTGTTTGTCAGGCCTGCCCCTGACAGTAGAAGACCTTGGTCTTGCATCAAATGTCTGACGACGACTGATGGGTGTAGAGCAATGTGTATCAATCTGTGTAGGAGGTGGTGTTGATGCAAGCACATCGCCCTCCATGATGTCCTCAAGCCACTCCTCCTCCTCCTCCTCCCCCTCTTGCTCCTCCCGTTGTTATTCCTCCTCTAACAATGCAATTGCCTCCTCCATGATATGCACCTCAGATTCCACCCTCCACTTAGACAACACATCAATATTGTCTAAGGAAATGACATCCACATCTAGTTTTCTATCCATTTGCCTCAACCATAGTCATTGAGACATGTGAACTGCAACCTATGAGAGGGTCATACAAACTTTAATGAGTCTTGAGGGTCATACATTACAATAAATGTAATTTCTTTGTTGAAGTTCTAAGTTCTAACCTATTGCGTTTCTTTGAATGCATTTTTTCAAATACACTCCAATTATGTTCACATCCCGAAGTGCTACAAGTTTGACTAAGGATTCAAGTGGCAATTTTTTGTAAATTTGGTGCCATTGCACCATAGTTTTGGGCCCAAACATCTATGACAAATAAGAAAGAAAAAGAACATAAAGAAAACATAATTAAACTTTCAAATAAAACACATAATTGAATTTTAAAAATATAAAGTTCTAAATTCTAATGACTTATGTGGCATCAAAGTGGTCCTTTCACCAACAATATCATCAAAGACAAATAGTCTAGTACCATCCTGATACATCTCTATCTCACGATTAATGGTGTTGTGAATCCCAACATCAAGTACCATCCTATGAAGACAAGTAAGGAGCCCTTACATCACCTTGCCATGAAAAGCAAAGTTGCATTTGTAGGTAAATGTGGGGTTGAGGAAAAGTCTTGTTTCATGAATGGATCGATGGAGCATCCCAGTCCATCGACTATCAATCAAATCCCACAACAACACATGTCTACTAAACCCAAGGGTACCCTTGTCAACATAATAAGCCCATATAACTTCTTTGGCCCTATCCATGGTCTCATACACATAGGCCATTGTGGGCTTATCGCTATCAACCAATCTAACAACCCTTACCAAAGGTTCACTAACTAAGCAAACTTACCACTCCTTCTTAGGAGTCATTGCATATTAGTCTAGCAATGGCTCTCCCATCCTCTCTCCTACTATATGTACAATTATGCCACGCACCACAAACAAACATTTGCTTCAACTTAAACTGACATTGAAGCAAAGACTGAAGAATAATGAAGTTTGTGGTGAAACATGTGATGGAAGGACACCACAACTCCCTATCTTCGGTGCATCTCCTCATGAGTATAAGAACAAAATATGGTTATATATGAACTCGAGGATGCTCCTAGTCTGATCAATCACCTCCTTGATGAAGGAATTTTTCCCCATATCGTCGAGCATCAAATCAATACAATGTGTAGCACATGGAGTCTAGACCAATGAGTGGTGATGCAGGAGCATCGCAATTACCAAAGCGAGCGTGGAGCCAGCGCATGTGTTTTTTTAACACATGACATATTGCTTTGAAATTTTTTTGGAAATGATGCGCCGAACCTTCAATGAACCATTTATGAAGGAGCGCCTTTTGTATATTGTATTGGACCTTGAGCGACACGCTCTCGTCCTTAGTAGATAGGAGGCATTTAATCTAGTTAATGCAGGTAGATAGAATTGAATTATTAGATTAGACAGTTTTAGAGCGCAGGAGGGAAAATGGATATAGACACCCTCATTTCAGATTGTAACATTGGCCAGCATAATTCAGAACAGGAAGAGCATAGTAGAGCAGCAGAGAACTGTAGAAGACATTCATGTACAGATCTTGAATTAATAGAAGGAATTGATTCAGACTCATGGTTTTGTGTTCTATGTGTGTGTGTGTAGATGATATGCTCATGAATGTTTGCTTTCCTGTTATGCATTTGCTTTGATATGCTGTGCATATGATTTCATGTTTGAATGTGAAGTCTGAGAGGATGAGGATATGAGTTTCAATTGTTTTTCTGTCTGAGTGAGAGAGTTCCTGCAAGGAGTGCAGTCGAAGTTGTCTGCAAGGAGTGCATTGACAGAAGACTCAGATAGTCTGACTGTTGTTCTCATTTACTCAACGAGTGCATTTGGGCATAGGAGCCGTGCAAGGAGTGCACAGGCCAAGCTGAGACTCAGAGTTGCGATTCTGAGCAGAGAAATTGAAGACCGCTACTGCAGGAGTGCACAGAGTTGAAAAGGATTCAACACTTGGAATTTGTTGAATGTTTGCCGCAAGGAGTGCGTGCAAGTCCCTCTGAAAGAATCAGAGTTGGGAAAGCTCAAGAGGTATAGAACCTTCGAGGAATCGTCGAAGAAGAGCACAAGGAGTTGTGTCGTGGACCGTTCGAGCAAGCGTCGCAAGCTTACGTGTAGGTGGCGAGTTTCCATGGAGGATTACTTAGCCGTTCCATAGATTTCATCAGTAGAAAGAGATTGACGGTCAATATCTTGTGGAAGGGATCCGCAAAATCCCGCTAGCCGTCAGATTCGACAGAAGTAGCAAGAAGGTTACGGTCACACCCAGAGTTCGAGCTCAAAATATTGTGAGCCGTTGGATCAACAGTTGATTTCCCGCTAACTGTCAGATTTGGCAGAAGTTGCGTCGGGGTTAAGCCCCAGTGAACAGAGGAGAGTTCCGGGAGTCATCGGGATATTGGTGGCATTGGTGTTTTGGAAGTCGAGAAACTCGAGGCCTTTCGAGTCTCGAAACACCGACGGAATCATAGCCGTGGAATTCAGGGTGGAAACGCATCAGAAGATCTGAGAGGAGTCGGGGTTCGACATTTCGTGATTCTTGAGGACATAAGAACCGTTGCATCAGGAATCACGATATTGCGATACGCGATTTCCCGACGGGTCAAGGACGGAGTGGGGACCACCAGGATCAGAGTGGGGAACAGGTGTCACACTACACCGGAGTATCGGTATATCGGGAATCAGGGATCAATGAGGTAAGTTGTTTGCGACACCGGAAGTGCCGATTTCCCGACGGGAGAAGCCCCGACAAGAAGTCATCCATCAGTGTTTGGAGCCATCGGGATATCAGGAATTCCGGTGACAAAGTGCTTGTACACTTTAGTTTCGCGAACCCCGTAGCCCCGACGGGATAAGACCGTGGTCACGGGTTAACGGTCGTATGGGACAAGACCTATAGCCAGGAGGGCTATCGCGGGAAAGGCGCGTCGGGATTCGGGAAATCGCGAGTCCTGAGGACATGAGTATTTCGACATTGGAATGCTCGAAACCCCGATGGGAGTTAGAGCCATGGTCGTATAGGGAGTGGTCGCGTGGACTGAAGGCTTAGCCAGGTGGGGCTAAGGTAACAAAGGGGGTGCATCGGGGATCGGGGGTCGGTGATCCAAATTGTCAAAACATCTCTGGTGTCAAGATCCCGATAACGGGAACCCCGATCACAAAGAAAAGAAGCCAGTGTTGATTTCCCGCTCGTTAAGGGAGGTCATTTGGAGAGTTGCTGTGGGTGTGGAAAATTCCCGATAGGGAATTTGAAGAGCTTTTTAAGCTCTCCGGGCCAAGAGAGGAAGGTCCTGTGAGCGGATGTGCCCTGGGTGGCGCACCTGCATCAAGTGGTATCAGAGCTTAGAAAAGATTCTTTGCTTTCTGTAGCAGAGAAGAAAAGAAAATTTCACCATGCCGTTGAGAAGAGAAAGACAATCACCCGATCCAGAGGATAGGGAGAACCAAAGAAGAAGAGGGAGACAAGCACAGAATCCAGAAATGGAGAGACAGATATGTGATCTCTGAGCGAGACTAGAAGATATGGAGGCAGCGTAGAAACGCACAGCCAGTGCTGGAGATTTGAGTGACTCCGAAGGCGAAGTTGAAGCCGAACAACAAGAAGAAGTTGCAGCCGAAGATGCAGCCAATGAGCGATTAATTAAGGCTATTGCCCGGATGAGTTCGAAAACAAAGATGGACATTCCAGCTTATGAAGGGAATCTGGATGCAGAAGAGCTTCTAGACTGGATTAGAGCTCTTGACACCTATTTCGATTACGAAGATATCGAAGAAGATAAGAAGGTCAGGCATGCTGTCACGAGATTAAAAGGACACGCAACATTATGGTGGGACGAGCTTCAAGCAGAAAGACGCTGCAAAGGTAAGCAGAAAATTAAAAGCTGGGATCGAATGATTGCAAAGATGAAGGCAAAGTTCATCCCAAGGGATTATCAAATCACACTGTTCAGGAGGATGCAGAACCTGAGACAGAAGCTGATGACAGTGAAGGAGTATATTGAGGAATTCTACAGGCTGAATATCAGGGCAGGTCATCAGGAGAGTGATGATGAAAAAGTTGCCAGGTATATGAATGGCTTGAGATACGATATCCAGGACGAGATGAGTATGACAACCATCCGAACGATGGAGGATGCGTATCAAATGGCTTTGAAAGCTGAAGAGAAGCTGAGCCGTAAGCCAAGACAGCGAGGGCGAGGTAGGAGCCAGCCCAAAGGTAAGTCAGTTGCCCAAGATAGGTTCCAGAAATCCAAGGACGACTGGAAAAAGCCTCAGACAAGAACATAAAGAGGTGGAAGTTCACAACGAGGCCAACAGGCTGAACAATGAGGGCAACATACAGAACATGGTGGAGGATACACTGATAATAACACATTTCCTCGTACCAGAGGTAGAGGAAGAGGCAAAGGTGGAATCATTACATGCTTCACATGTGGAAAGAATGGGCACAAATCCTTTGACTGTCCAGATAAGAAGAAGGACGGAGGAGAAGCTCACATCGACGAGGCACAGAGGCGAGATGATGAAGCAGAAAACACAGAAGACGGAAGGTCATTGATGATGCGTAAAGTTCTCTTAACACCCGAGAAGGAGGTGGAGGACACAGTTCATAGAAACCGACTTTTCAGAACTACATGCAAGACCAAAGACAGGGTGTGCAAGGTTATCGTGGACAACGGTAGCACAGATAATCTCGTTTCAACCGAGATGGTGGAGAAACTAGAACTGGAGACGATTGATCATCCGAGTCCATATAAAGTTTCATGGCTACAGAAGGGACATCAGGTAAATGTCACTAAACAATGTTTAGTTGAATTTAAAATTGGAGGGTATAATGATAAAATACTCTGTGATGTTATCCCTATGGATGTATGTCATTTATTGCTGGGCAGACCATGGCAATATGACAGGAACGTAGTTCATGATGGAAAGATGAATACGCATACTTTGGAGAAGAATGGGAAAACACATATGTTACTTCCAATTAAAGATAAAGAAGTAAAACCGGAAACGAGAAATATTGCACTTCTCATGAGTGGGAAGGAACTTCTTACGGAAGTAAAGAAGAAGGAAGATCCACAATTCTTTGTGGTCAGAAAACCCAAAATCGTTTTGACCAACACAAGAGTGGATGATTTGCCGGAAGAAATTCAGGAACTGCTGGAAGAGTTCACTGACATTGTGGTAGAAGAATTACCTCATTCGTTGCCGTCGATGAGGAGCATAAGTCACCATATAGACCTCATACCAGGAGCTAGTTTGCCGAATAAGGCTACGTACAGGCTGACGCCTCAGGAGAATGAGGAGGTTAAGAAGCAGGTCCAGGAGTTGTTGGACAAGGGATTGGTCAAGGAAAGTTGAGTCTGTGTGTCGTTCCAACGATACTCAGTCCAAAGAAAGATGGAGGCTGGAGAATGTGCACCGATTCCAGAGCCATTAACAAGATAACCATCAGGTACAGGTTTCCATTGCCACGGATGGACGACTTGATGGATTGTTTAAGTGGAGCCAATTTTTTTTCAAAGGTTGATTTGAAAAGCGGATACCATCAGATTCGCATGAGGGAAGGCGACGAGTGGAAGACGACCTTCAAAACCAACGAAGGGTTGTATGAATGGCTAGTCATGCCGTTTGGCTTGACGAATGTGCCGAGTACCTTCATGAGGTTAATGAATGAAGTGCTGAAGGAATTCATCGGGAAATTTGGCATTGTTTATCTGGATGACATATTGATTTTCAGTAAAACAAAAGCAGAACATCTGAAGCATTTAGCTGCAGTAATGAAGAAGCTACAACAGGAGAAGTTGTTGATCAACATGAGGAAATCTTCATTTATGAAGACATAACTCATTTACTTGGGATTTGTCATATCGGCGAATGAATTGAAGATGGATCCAGGTAAGGTGGAGGTAATTAAAAATTGGCCATCACCGAGAAATGTTTTCGAGGTGAGAAGTTTCCATGGACTGGCTAGTTTCTACAGGAAGTTCATCAGAAATTTCAGTGGGATTAGCACAACGATGATGGACACAGTCAAGAAAAGACATAAATCTTTTCATTGCACTAAAGAGGCAAAGAAGAGTTTCAATCTGTTGAAACGGAAGATCACAGAACAACTGGTTTTGGTGTTGCCAGATTTTAGGAAGATGTTCCAAGTAAAATGTGATGCGAGTGGCTTTGCCATAGGAGCGGTCTTGAGTCAGGATGACAGACCAATTGCATATTTCAGCGAGAAGCTGAATGAGGTGAGGGAGAAATACTCCACATATGATAAAGAATTCTATGCCATCATACATGCATTGAAGAAATGGAGACACTATTTGATTCCGAAAGAATTTATTTTATATAGTGATAACCATGCATTGCAGTATGTAACTCAACATGAGAAATTGAATCAGAGGCATGTTAAGTGGGTCGAATACATGCAAAATTTTACATTTGTAATTAAGCATATTTCGGGTACTGCTAACAAAGTGGCTGATGCTTTGAGCAGGAAATGCTTGTTGTTGCAGGAGTTCAAAGTCAAGACTTTAGGCTTTGATGATTTTAAGGACATGTATGCAGCTGATCAGGATTTCAGTGAAGCGTATGGAGCAGCTGAGAACCTAGTTCTCAGAGACCGAAGTCAGTGGATAGAGTATGTGATCCAGGATGGGTTATTGTTCAAAGGCAATCAACTATGCATTCCAAATTGCTCCATGAGGGAGAATCCGTTAAAAGAAAAACACAGCGGAGGCTTGGCAGGGCATTTTGGCCACGACAAGACATTTGCAAAGCTGAGCGAAGCATACTTTTGGCCAGGGATGCGGTCAGAAGTCAAGAGGTTTTTCGACAGATGTAGAATTTGCCAGCATTCAAAGGGTAGGAAGCATAATACGGGATTCTATCAACCATTACCCATACTCGAGAGGCCGTGGGATGAAATCAACATGGATTTTGTATTGGGATTGCCTAGGACGCAAAGAGGACATGATTCGATCTTTGTGGTGGTTGACAGGTTTTCCAAAATGGCACATTTTATCCCGTGTCAGAAGACCAGCGATGCGACTCATAGCGCAAATCTGTTTTTCAAGGAGGTCGTTAGACTTCACGGTTTACCCAGAAGTATAGTTTTAGACAGGGACACGAAATTCATTGGACATTTCTGGAGGACACTTTGGAAGAAGATGGGGACTAACTTGATGTTTAGTTCTGCCTATCATCCACAGACGGATGGGCAAACAGAGGTGGTAAATAGAAGTCTGGGAGACTTGCTAAGAAGCTTGGTGACAGAGCACCACAACAGTTGGGACAATGTGTTGCCACAGGTAGAGTTTGCATACAACGAATTAGTGAACAGGAGCACAGGGAAAAGTCCATTTGAGATTGTATATAGCAGGCAGCCAAGAGAAGTTTCAGAGCTAAGGGATTCGAAACAGATAATGACTAAGAGCACAAGCGCTGAAGAATTCACAGAGGCGATGAAAGAACTTCACAGCCAGGTGAAGGAGCGACTGCTGAAATCAAATCAAGAATATAAGCGCAGAGCCAATCAGCGGAAGAGACAACTTCAGTTCGAAGTTGGTGAGTTAGTTCTGGCACATTTGAGGAAAGAAAGGTTCCCAAGGGGAACATACAATAAACTAAAGATGAAGAAAATTGGGCCATGTAAAGTCCTGAGGAAATTAGGAGAAAATGCTTATGAAATTGAGTTGTCGGATGGGATCGGAATATCTCTGACATTCAATGTCTCAGACTTATATCCATATAAGGCTGAGGAAGCAAGAGCTGAAAGTGATGAACAACCAGAGGTCCAGTGGCAGAAGCAGATGCCGATTGCAGAAAATCCACAGATGGAGCGTATACTCGACAAGAAGGTGAGAAAAAAGACCAGGCGAAAGCAATACTTCGAGTATTTGGTCAAATGGAAAGGCCATCCAGTGGAAGATGCCAGCTGGGAGACTGAAGCAGAGATTCAGAAGCATGGACAGACCGTGCAGGAGCTCATGGATAGGAGCCCATGAAATCTTTCAAGCAAGGGAGTATGATGCAGGAGCATCACAATTACCAAAGCGAGCGTGGAGCCAACACATGTGTTTTTTTAACACATGACATATTGCTTTGAAAACTTTTTGGAAATGATGCGCCAAACCTTCAATGAACCATTTATGAAGGAGCGCCTTTTGTATATTGTATTGGACCTTGAGCGACATGCTCTCGTCCTTAGTAGATAAGAGGCATTTAATCTAGTTAATGCAGGTAAATAGAATTGAATTCTTAGATTAGACAGTTTTAGAGCGCAGGAGGGAAAACGGATATAGACACCCTCATTTCAGATTGTAACATTGGCCAGCATAATTCAGAACAGGAAGAGCATAGTAGAGCAGCAGAGAACTGTAGAAGACATTCATGTACAGATCTTGAATTAATAGAAGGAATTGATTCAGACTCATGGTTTTGTGTTCTCTGTGTGTGTGTGTAGATGATATGCTCATGAATGTTTGCTTTCCTGT
This sequence comes from Picea glauca, assembly GCA_000966675.3. Taxonomy (NCBI): domain Eukaryota; kingdom Viridiplantae; phylum Streptophyta; class Pinopsida; order Pinales; family Pinaceae; genus Picea; species Picea glauca. The sequence continues at coordinate 192,657 of JZKD02S1708958.1, forward strand.
TATGCATTTTCTTTGATATGCTGTGCATATGATTTCATGTTTGAATGTGAAGTTTGAGAGGATGATGATATGAGTTTCAATTGTTTTTCTGTCTGAGTGAGAGAGTTCCTGCAAGGAGTGCAGTCGAAGTTTTCCGCAAGGAGTGCGTTGATAGAAGACTCAGATAGTCTGACTGTTGTTCTCATTTACTCAATGAGTGCATTTGGGCATAGGAGCCGTGCAAGGAGTGCGTAGGCCAAGATGAGACTCAGAGTTGCGATTCTGAGCAGAGAAATTGAAGACCGCTGCTGCAGGAGTGCGCAGAGTTGAAAAGGATTCAACACTTGGAAGTTGTTGAATGTTTGCCGCAAGGAGTGCATGCAAGTCCCTCTGAAAGAATCAGAGTTGGGAAAGCTCAAGAGGTATAGAACCTTCAAGGAATCATCGAAGAATATCACAAGGAGTTGTGCCATGGACCGTTCGAGCAAGCATCGCAAGCTTACGTGTAGGTGGCGAGTTTACGTGGAGGATTACTTAGCCGTTCCATAGATTTCATCAGGAGAAAGAGATTGACGGTCAATATCTTGTGGAAGGGATCCACAAAATCCCGCTAACCGTCAGATTCGACAGAAGCAGCAAGAAGGTTACGGTCACACCCAGAGATCAAGCTCAAAAGATTGTGAGCCGTTGGATCAACAGTTGATTTCCCGCTAACTGTCGGATTTGGCAGAAGTTCCGTCGGGGTTAAGCCCCAGTGAACAGAGGAGAGTTCCGGGAGTCATCGAGATATTGGTGGCATTGGTGTTTTGGAAGTCGAGAAACTCGAGGCCTTTCAAGTCTCGAAACACCGACAGAATCATAGCCGTGGAATTCAGGGTGGAAACGCATCAGAAGATCCGAGAGGAGTCGGGGTTCGACATTTCGTGATTCTTGAGGACATAAGAACTGTTGCATCAGGAATCACGATATTGCAATACGCGATTTCCCGACGGGTCAAGGACGGAGTGGGGACCACCAGGATCAGAGTGGGGAATAGGTGTCACACTACACCGGAGTATCGGTATATCGAGAATCGAGGATCAGTGAGGTAAGTTGTTTGCGACACCGAAAGTGTCGATTTCCCGACGGGAGAAGCCCCAACAAGAAGTCATCCATCGGTGTTTGGAGCCATCGGGATATCGGGAATTCCGGTGACAAAGTGCTTGTACACTTTGGTTTCGTGAACCCCGTAGCCTCGACGGGATAAGACCGTGGTCACGGGTTAACGGTCGTATGGGCCAAGACGTATAGCTAGGAGGGCTATCGCGGGAAAGGCGCGTCGAGATTCGGGAAATCGCGAGTCCTGAGGACATGCGTATTTCGACATTGGAATGCTTGAAACCCCGATGGGAGTTAGAGCCACGGTTGTATAGGGAGTGGTCGCGTGGACTGAAGGCTTAGCCAGGTGGGGCTAAGGTAACAAAGGGGTGCATCGGGGATCGAGGGTCGGTGATCCAAATTGTCAAAACATCTCTGGTGTGAAGATCCCGATAACGGGAACCCCAATCACAAAGAAAAGAGGCCAGCACTGATTTCCCGCTTGTTAAGGGAGGTCATTTGGAGAGTTGTTGTGGGTGTGGAAAATTCCCGATAGGGAATTTGAAGAGATTTTTAATCTCTTCGGGCCAAGAGAGGAAGGTCCTGTGAGCGGACGTGCCCTGGGTGGCGCACCTGCGTCAAGCGGTCCCTCTCCATAAGCATCCTACCATTAGCCACATAATTAGCTACATTTTATGTTATGATTTGCACCACATTATGAAAACCATTCTCCTAGATGAACCCATCCATCAACTCACACAACAATGTTGCATCTTTACATGTGTCGATGCATCCACTGATTTGATAAACTTGGTACCTCTAGGACAATGTACCAAGAAATCGAGAAGGGTCCTACCTTTCCTATGTATCCAACCATAATACATCACTGTGCATCCAGAGACGACCCATGACTACTTCAACTAAATAAATTTAGAGTTGATGTCCTTTTCTTCTTGAAGAATTGCCCCCCACAACTGCTCATAGGTATCTCTTTTATACCCTAGGCCAAATGCAACAATGACATCACACATCGTCTGCCAAAATGGATTGTTTTTGTGACGCTGAGAGGTACGTCACTCCAGAAAAGACACCTCCCCGTAACCTTGTCTACTTATGCCTTCTCCTTTTTAAAAAAAAAATGACATGATGAAAGGTTGTGCTCCAAAGCTGGTTCGTGGAACAAAAGTAGATGCATACCTCTCGATAGCTAAATCCATGGATCCCCTCCCACTACCCTTAGTGGTAGAAATCCCTGAACTTCTAATTGCAAGTTCATCCTTATTTGCAGCTGCCTCTTCTTTATTTTTATCATTTGCATGAATTGAATCATGCACAACTCTCATAATCTCTGGGGTAGATTTAAAGTCAAATTCCAACATCATTCCCATGGATTTTAGCTAAATGGTATTTCAACATGCTAACCCCTCTCATCATATGTTGCCCACACAATTTGCAATTCAATCTTTGTCAGTTTGTCCCATCTTCAAGGGCTACATACTGCCAAAATGGGTCCAAATCCTTCAACATATTTTGTATGGAAATGGACAACTTCAAAATTCAACCCTAATGCATAAAAAACACAAGAAAATGACATTAAACCCCATTAGAAAAAAAAATAACAATCCACTGGTTAAAAAAATCAGACCTCTAGATTAGATTATTAGCAATGAAAAATGACATTAAGAGGGTGGATAAAAAATTAATATCAAAGATCAAAATTGTTGTCGTATTAAAATAAAACCCTCGCATTGTTTTATGTGCGTGAAAATCATGGCAAAATGACAAAAAAAAAATGACAAAAAAAAAGCAAAATGTAGACAAACAAAGAGGTAAGCAAACATGCTTAAATCTATGAAAAAAATAGCATTAACAGGTGGGATTTAAATACATACCTATGAATGGAAGATTCAACATCGGTTGACAAATGAAATTGAACCCTTGCTCCACTAAAAAATCCTCGATGGTGATGATGATGGTTGTTTAGCTATCTCCACAGTGATTGATGATGACCACAAGCCCTCCTCCTTCCTTCTTCAACATCCAAAAGACACAAATGAACCAAAAAAACAAAAAAAATACTTTTATCCCTTCTTTTTTTTACCATTGCTGATTTTTTCTATTGTGGCAGAAGAAATTGGCAAAAGTTGCGATGTTTTTGAAAAAAATCATGATTTTTTTCAAGTTAAAAAAATAACAATTTTTTCAGGACGAAATTTCGTCGGCCCACAAAAATCACGTTTTTTTCAAAACATCATCGATTTTTTGGCGATGTTATCAGCATTGCTCACCACTGATTTTTAACAACGAATGTGTAGTAAGGTGTTTAAAGTGTTTTCTAGGAGTTACAAGAATGTGCCCTCCAAGGCTAAGTGCTCTTATCCATGGCTGGATGCTTTATTCTGTATCAATTATCTTGATTTTAATTGGGTAGTGTCCCACTACCATATCGGTTTAAGCATACTATCTTCATTTGGATTTGGTGTTTGCTGGAAAGATGATGCAACTATGTCTGGATAAAATATTTGGTGTAGAACAAAATTGCAAAATGGAATCAAAGGGCATGGTAAATAGTCCTTAATGTGGCACCCATAGGTGGATGTGTGAGAGGAAATGAGTATGTAGCCAAAATATGATGCAATAAATTACAAAAATTAGCCATATGTGAGTGTAAATTAGCAACAAGTGATGGTGAGGCGTCGAATGCTATGAAACATTGAAAATAATATGTTTCCATGGCACTAGTTATTGTATTGAACCAAACTGGCAGGGGTTTTGTAACCAAGATGGTGGCCATAGGTATATTAAGAATATAAAACAGAGTTGTCATGAATATACATATCCAAGTATGTGTGTGTGTGCCAACTAGTGTGGCATTTTCACATGGAGAGAATGACACCATGCAAGGTGATTGACACCATGTCTCAAAGGAATGATAAAAAGGAAGGAGATCATTGTTATTTGTATAAAAAAAACAAGATGAATATTCATACTAAGAAAAACCCAGGTTGAAGACACCGAGGTCTTTGACATGGTCCAGAGAATGTGATAATCAATTATGATACAATGCAAAAGAGGATGTAACCCTAACATAATGAATCCCTTGAAAAGACTCATATACTCAACAATGCCATCTCTACTTTGGGTCCATGAAAACTGCATCTAAAGAAAAAGGCATGCACCATATATATACAGATCTGGACTGACCAATAGTTAAATTGGATTGATGCGACATACTAGTGTCTGAGGTAGAGTCCCAAGCTTACAAAGAACAAAACAAAAAGTTGCTTAAGGATATGTGGCCATAGTATGGAAGAGTTGGGAGATTTGGGTAAGCCAAAATGCTTGGAGACAATAGGGTAGTAAACACATATCTCCACTTTAGAAGGAAGAAATAAAAAATAGTAACTTGTTGCTTATAGATATATGGGTGTTCAATATAGGAAATGCACTAAAAATGGATATGTAGTGCCTTGGAATTTGGTATAAACTAGATATATAATCAACTCAGTAAAAGATATGGTTGGAAAAGTAAAATGATGTCTAGAGAACCATTCAGAGGAATACCTTAGAAGGAGATTGTTGCCCTATGATTCAACATAAATCAACGTTGACGTTTTTGTGGAAAATGTTCCGTCGTTAGGATTGCTTGATTGATGTAGGATGCCCTCTATATTAGGGTTTGGTACATCCGAGTATTTTCTATTGTTGTCGAGATATGTGGATACGTGTGAAGAGTGCACATGGTGATAAAGTGAGTGAGCCAGAGAGGGAATTGCATCTATGGAATTTGTAATGTCTTCCCGATCAAGAATATCTCTACTAGATTTAAATCATGCTCCACTAGTGGGTGTCGAAAGAGGTGTGGGTAATGCAAAATTTGTGTGCACCACACATAATGTGAAGCACCGACTAATATTCACTTCACTAACAACAATTGTGCTAGTTAGGATATTGGATGGCAGATGTGATGGAGGGTCTTAGTGGAAGCAATATTGATTTGCAAGCAATGTAATAGGGGTTTCCCAAGATAGGATTGATGCAATCCGAAGGATCCACATCAAAATCCATGTTTTCCATTTAAGACTCATGACAAAGGTCATTTGACAACACTCTAGTATTGGTATAGGAGTTCTTTGATTGTTCACCCAATGAATTTGGTAGGATTGGGGTGGGATGTGATGGGGAAATGGAGCTTAGGATCAAAGGCTTAGAAGATCTTATTACGACCATACCCATTGTTGAACGGACAATGTCAATGAAAGAGTTAGCTACCTTCTCAATGTAAGGAATGTGGAGCTAAGTTCATAGCTTAGAAAATAATGAATAAATAGATGGGTAGTTTGCCTATATGTTTACAACAATTGATCTAGAATGGATCATTATATAATTTTTCATGTATTTCGGTACTTTATGGGTGGAAAAATTGAAGGATTTGGCTTGCAGGGCCCATTTTAGTGGCAGGTCCCAATTTGGAGATTTTGGGTCTGAAACCTTTTAGAGCCATTTTGAGGCATCAAATAACACTTTTTGAGGTCAAAACTTTGTGACCATATCTACCATCCCCTCGACGATTTTTCTACACACCCAAAGCTTTCCAACATTGTGAAAATCACCTAAATTAGTGTTCCTATGCATAAGTTATGCCTCCCACAAGTTGACCTACCTTGTTGACCGCCATGCACTACAAGAAGAACACCTTGTACCGAAGGTTTTTACGAAACCTCCCCAAAAAACTTATCCCTTCTATGTTTATAACAGAAGCAGGAGGTCGGAGGTTTTTGTGGATTTTTTTTAACGGTGTGCCTATGAGGTACAAATGCCTCGGTGTGCACACAATACAAATGCCATGGTGCTTCAAAATTAAGGCACACCGTTATTCGCTATAAGCAAAAAAATATAGCAGAGGTGGGTGGACAAAGGTTTTAGCGGACACTTTTTTCTTCGGTGCTTTTGTTTTATTATGACGCACTGATGCTCACGTAAACATAACACCCTAATGCCGAGACAATTAGACACACTGTTATCTGCTATACACAAAATAAAATACAAACAATGCTCCACTCTAAACATGACACCTCGGTGTGTACATTTGTTGGACGCACCAAAGAATGATAAGAAAAAAACTTGCCATACTGATTTTCATTGTGACACCTCATTTTGTGCTTCCAACCTTTCCAACAAGCACCATTGTTCACTCTCCTTCCACAATCACCCTGTTTGCAATGCTCTACAATTAGTTAAATACCTCCATAGGTAGATTCCACACATTTCCAAATTTTGGAAAATACTGGAATTTTTCATTTCTTATCTACGGTGCAACCATGCATTGTTGAGAGACAAGACACCAGGTAAATTTTTTATTACCTTGTTTATTGCATTTAAATTTCAAAATGGCTCGAAAGGTAGTATTTTTTAGATTTATTTTATATTCCACATGGTTCGTTTAAATGGTTTGGCTCGCCCCAAATGTTGATGCATATTGTGAATCTACATGAATCCTTGCTCACGGTGTGTACATGATAAATAAACACATTGGTTCCATTCATAGAACGAAACTGTAAAAATTTCAAAAAATGAACATAGCGGTGTGCTTTTAAGAATGTCCTGTAAATGGTGCATTATAAAAAACCAACACACTGGTTAACAAAATGCTCTTTCTATAAAAAAAAATGGAGCACTCGTGTGTTCTATTAACTGACCACACATCCCAATTTTCCATAAAAAAAAATGTCCCGTCTATACGTCAAATCCAAGAAAATGCACCGATGATATGTACTCAAGGCATCAAGAAAAATATATAATAATTTACCATAGCGGTTCGTCTTATGGGACGCCTCATTATCAATGTGTTCTAAGATAAATGCACTGGTAAAAATGAACACAAAATTAGAAAAATGGAACATCAATGCATTTAATTCAACAAAACACATCAGTGTGGTTAACAGAGTGGCACCATGACAAATATTTAAAAATTTATCATAGCGGTGCATCTTATAAAAT
>JZKD02S1708958.1:221683-240523 GCA_000966675.3 Picea glauca
CCTCTTGAACTCCTTCCAAGTGATATCTTTCTCACTAATGTGTTGCACCTGCACAAACTGATCCCACCACATGGATGCTTTTCCTTTCAATTGATACATTGCAATTCTTCCTTCTACAAGAGCGGAATAATTCTGTAGTTGAAAATATTTCCTCATGCCAAGAAACCAGGTTTCGGCATCTTCCTCCTTCTTATGTCCTCCATCGAACGTTGGAGGCTTGATCTTGTTCATCTATCCCTTCAATTCATCCATTCCAGATCTTCGGTGTTTTCTAGTAGGGGACGGGCTTGAACTACTGCGTGCTTCCTTATAGGAATGATTTGAGGAGTAGCAATGATGTCAGCTACCACTCCTCAATCTTCTTTTTCTCTCAGGGGTCCTGCAACTCTCTGTCTTGCTTGAGTCACTCCCCTTCTCCAATTTCCTTTTTATTCTTTCCAGGCTCTTCAACATTTTTAAGTTGAATTCACCCTGTTGATCTCTGACTCTCATGAACTTTTGGCTATCAGCTCGGCGAGCTTGGGCATCCTTCTGCAATCCTTTAATGATTTTCATTATATGCCCTTCCTTATCCAATTCTCTTCCGTGCCCATTGGAGTTCGATCCTTCGACTCCCAGGTTGACATTCCTTCCTACCCTTTTGTCCTCTATTTCAGAGGCAATCTGCACCTCTTCCAATTCCATACTCAGCGTCGGTTTTCGGCTGTCCTGACACTCGTTGAACTCTGCACACACAACGTGCAATGAACTGAAGTTTTTCAGGCCTTAAACCCTTAACAAAATCACCATATTCATAAACCAACGTGAGTGAGAAAACATTTTGACTTTACAAAGTTTTCTGAGCTCTGTTGGCTCTGCAAATTTCGGGACTTCGGGACTTCGAGGTCTTGGTCCACGAGACTCTCATACTTGCTTTCGGGTTTCGAGGTTTTGGTCTGCGAGGATCCAATAGTTAAATCCTCGACGGTTCTTATGTCCTTCGAAAATTTCGAGATTTCGGAACTTGGGGGTTTCGGGTTTCATGGTTTTTGGTCCCCGAAGGTTCTCGCACTTGCTTCCCTCTTCAACTCCCGACTCCCGAACTTCCAACCTCTCTTCCCCTGGGTCCACAGCATAGCTGTCGCCAACCCCAGTGGTGCATGGTACGTTCAGGAGGGTCCACGTCACCTTTGGTGACGTCATCGGGTCCCACCATTCTCGCTTGTCTTCTCAACTCATTGGCACGTGGTGCACACCCATGTGTCCACGTCCATTCCAAATGAAATCCAACAATTAGACCTCTCTCGGATTTACGGCGCAGATCCTTTCGGCATTTCCGGGGGACCCACACAAAGTCACCCATTCCGGACCCCCCGATGGATGGTCCCGACGAATTCGGGATTTCATGTATCACGATTTCCACGTTCCTGTGCAACTCGAAAGGGTTTTTAAACTCTGCGCACGTTTTCTGGATCTGACGATCACGAGGGTTCTCCTTTTCGTCGAACAGATCCTACGACTCCAACACTTCTGGTGTGGAGTCCTTTCTCCCTGTGGCCAGATGCCACCTCGGCTGTGGTTTCATAACACCGCTACACCTCCTGAGCTTGGTAACACGGTCAAGTAACTCCTTGACACTCAGGAGCATTCAAAGGTCCGAAATTGGTCCTCCAGACACAATTTCTCCTCAAACCCTCGATCCAAAGACCACTCAACTGGCCCATCTAGGCTCAGTGTCGAAACCTTGGCTTTGATACCAATCTGTAACACTCTTTGTTACTGTAACGCTCTGATACCAATCTGTAACACTCTTCCGACCATCATCCAACCTCGGTGGTCGGGTAGACGCTACTTTGCGGAACAACATCATTTTATGCTTAATTAATAACATGCATTTAAAACAGGTTAAACACATTTAAACTCAGAGTCAGCACAAAATTACTGCTGACACAAATAATCCATGGAATTATTATTCATTCATATGCACAGCAGAATACATGAATAAATATAAATACACAGACATGCAACACATAATTAAAACATTGTCTGGTACTTATCTTTGAAACGGTGGTAATTCCACCAACCACGTGCAGGCCTTCCATGAACCTCCCAGCCTTAGACCACGCTACTCATCAAGCTCAGCAGTGGTTCACCCCCGAGCTGGGACTAAGCTCCACCCCAAGGCAAGGAATCCTAGGCTAGGTTCAGGTTACAGGGAAAACAACACAGAATGACTGGAAGGATTCTTCCCATCTTACGCCCACTACTTCTGGACTCTCATTCCCGACATGCCTGTTCCGCCCGGGAGTATACACCTTCACAAGCACAGTCCATCGGTGCTACACCTCCCTCTCTGGGTCTCGGCAATAGGCCAGATCAGGAAGTCTCAGAGCCCAAAGATGGTGTTGGACACTGTCTGGAAGAAACCACTTCCCAACAAACTCTCTCACTTGGAGAGATTTGCTCACAAGCCTGACAACCTGGCTCTTCCAACAACAATCACCTCCCTCACCTGGAGAGAGGTTACACATAGGCTTAGCATGGACTTACATTGGCCAGTAAGCCATGCGCAGTCCAACACTGCGTGGCCACAACAATCAACTGGGTATACAGTCATGGGCTTCCCAAACAAGCTCAACAATCACGAAATAAACTCACGGTTATGGTTTTCTCAGAGACGCGTGACCAACAATCCATGTAGGGGTCGACATAGGCTCGACAGTTCAGAAGATGCACGGGAACTCTTCCAGAGGTCGGACAGGTTCACCCTCAGACGGTCGACGGTGGAATAGAGGAGGAACCCCCTTCACGGCTCAACTCAACAGTTTTATCTGCATGTGCTTGGGTTGACACTTGTCACCCATGAAACTGCATGCATTCCATCAGCATGCGTTCCTCCCCATTTGGAAGTCACTTGTCATTCCAAAAGAACTTAGGATAAAACATATTATTCACATGGTCTTCCTTGGAATAATATTAAAATATTATTCCCCAAGGATTTAAGCCCCTAGGCTCAACACTTAGCCCCTCTTCCCACCTTCCAGCCCCTAATCCCTTGCCCACTCTGTGGAAGCTTAGTCCCCCATCACTCATTCATTGTGTCGGCCTACACGTGGCGGTGTTTATATTTTTATTAATGTGTTGCATACACACAGGTACAAAAATCAGACTCTTGGCCTTCAACCCTTAGGCTCTCTGGCCTAACAATCACATAAGCCCACCGACTTATATAAACTTGGCTCACCAGCCTATAAAACATATTTTCAATTCATTTCATAAGCCAGATTTACAACAGGGCTCGGCCTTGGGGACATTACATCTAATATCTGTTTTCCATTTTAAAAACCCAGCTGTTCACCCGATAGGATCCTCGAGAGGATAGACTTTATCCTGTTTGCAATGATTTTTGAGATAAATTTGTAGCACAGGTTGCAGAGCGCTATTGGTTTGTAGTCGCCAAAGGATGTGGGATTTTGTTTTTTAGGAATTAGTGTCAGGAAAGTTGAATTCAACACGCCAATCACTTTTCCTCTAATCTTGGAATCTTCCACTAGTTCCAACAGGTCTGCCTCAACTAGCTCAAAGAAGTGTAGGAATAATTCTACAGTCCAGTCGTCCGGGCCTGGACTTTTGTCTTTTGTGAACGATTTTAGAGCGTCCCAAACTTCCTATATGGTACAGAGGCTATCCAAGAGGTTGGAGTCCTCCACTGTGATCGAAAGTGGGAATAGTTTGGCAATAGAGACTGGATCATGTAGATTGTTGTGTTCAATCGCCCCATAGATGGATTTGAGGTAGTTTGTAGCTACTGACTTTAGAGCTTGTTGTCCACTGCGGGTGAAACCAGAATCATCTTTGATTTTCCAAATGTCTTTTTTGTTTCGACAAGAGCTTGCAAAATGATGAAATAATTTTGAGTTTGGATTGCCACATTTGATCGAGAGTGCTCTGCTCCGTTGTCTCCACAGAGCTTCTTCCACAATGAGGATCTAGTTCCTTTTCGTTTCTAATAATTTCAAGGTGTTATTCCTGCCTCGATGCCCCCCTTCCTATGTGTCTGCTTGTAGAAGGGCGTGTATATCAATCTCCAACTCTTTTAGTCTAAGAAGTTTTTGTTTTCTGTGAATTTTTTCCCATCGTTTGATACAAAGTTTTAGAGTTTGCAATTTCCAAACAAAACGTTGTTGAATCCCCGACTCAATCCGATACATGGTGTCTTTACAGACTTCCTTAAAAATATGGTTGAATTCTGCCTCTAGCAGGCAGCTCACATTCATCTTAAATGGATAAGCCTTCGTTAATGGTGGAGAGTCAAGTTGCAGGAGAATCAGAGCGTGATCCAACAAATAAGGGTAATCAACCTAGGACCTGATCCTACCATTGAAAGTAGCTATTTCTTCAGAGATAAGAACCTGATCTAGTTGTTTGGAAATTGCCTCTAATCCAGAACGACCATTGCGCCAAGTAGGAACTAAACCATCCAGGGGAAAGTCTATCAATGCATGAGCTTGAAACATAGTAATGAAGTAACCAGCCAGGGGATCTTGAGAAGCCGAGTCACCCCACACTTCCCCAACATTTGTAGTTAGGTTCAAGTCCCCTACAACTATCAAATTTGTATAGTTGAGTAGTCCCCTTGTTGCCACCTTATCCCAAATTAGTTTTCTATCTGTGCAAGGTCCATATAAATTAAGTAGAGTGATCACCTGGTTGTTCCATAGGCATGTACTTGTCAGAAGGATACCACCACAACAAAGATAAGGAGCTAAAACAAATTTTGTAGGATCCCAGGTAACAACCAGTCCCCCCGATGTACCAAGTGAGCTAGTAGTACATGTATGCCAGGTAGGGCAGAACTTGTTCAAAAATGTCCTGGCTTTCTTGCCATCAACCAACGTTTCTTGAAGGAAGATAATATTCGACGAAGTCCCAGCGAGAAGTCTTCTAAAGGAGACATATTTTAGGGTCCCCCCCACCCCTATGATATTGAGGGAGAGCAGGATCATGGCTTGGCTCTCACAAGGGCTTTCATGCCTCTAAGCGCCCCTATATCAGAGTGTGGTGAAAGATTTGTAGCAGTAAGAGTAATAGGTAGACCCTCCTTTCGTCGAGCACTCTTGGTCTTTATCGGTGAGTGCTCGTAGCCCAACCCATTAGACCAGGTAAAGTATTTTCCCAAGTTCACTCCAGTGTTTTCAGGACATCCCAAGGCCTCACCAGAGTCCTATGGTAATAGTACAGTTTTCCCTAGGTAAGTAGGAAGGGGGATGGGAGACAAAGCTTCTTCATAGGTCGGAATCAAAGTGTCCATAACAGCTCCTAGGGAGATATCCCTTGGCTCTAGTTCACTAAAGCCCGAGTTTTAACAATCCCCCATCGGTTAAGAGGATGTAGTTCCAAGACTCAAAATATCCAAAGGAAAAGAAGGGGAGTCATCATCAGTGGGGAGAGCCTGGTTCGTATCATCCAAAGGAATGCCTAGGGCTCGGGGAATCACAGGTACTGGAGAAATGATGGCTTGTCCCCTCCCCGCAAGTGGGTAGCTGTAAGAGAAGTCAGAGTACTAGTAGTTTCCCGAGGCAGAGAAGTAATCCCCAAGTGTGATAACGGGAAGCCCGAAACCAGAGTGGTGGAGCTATCCATATGTTCTTTTTCCCAAGCTGTCAACGAGAAAAAAAGAGGAGGACATATTTGTTTTAGTTTACCAGCAAGAGAATATGAGGCAATTGGGTTGTCAACACCAAAATACTCTAGGAAGGTGGCCTGTGAGTTCACTCCCGGAGAGTCCAATCTGGAAGAAAGTTCTAGCATAGTGTCCTCCGGCTGCTAATCCTTTGCAAAACCAGTGCAATGTCTCCTCAGGTGTCATCTCTGTCTACAATATGTGCATCTGAATGGTATGCCCATATAATCCAGTTTTTGGCAGGTGAGGTGTCCTCTCCATTCAATATCTATGGATTCCAAAAGTCCATCATGGATATCAAGTTCCATTAGAACCTTTGCCACCTTTTTGACTGGTGCAACAAGGGCTTTCTTATCCACGTCGATAAACCTCCCAAGGGTGTTCCCAATGGCATCTAAGGATTTCACATTCCAGAGGTGTAGAGGCAGACCAGGTAAGAGTACCCAAAAATGTCGCATACGAAAATAATCCTGAGTAGGATCAAAACTAATACGCCATCATTTCAACATTAAGCTGCCACCGTCGAGCAACCATAGCCAGTCTAGGATGAGAGTAGAGTCCTTTGGAGTTCTAAAGTGAAAACTAAGCCAACCTCTCGAAAGGAAAGAAAACTACAGTATGTACCCCAACAGTGGCCACCATGATGTATGCACCCAATCTGCAAGGTCGGTTCTACATAAATGTTGATATGATAGTCTACCCACGAGGGTACACAGTGCCATAGTAACCGAGTCTTCCAAGCCTATGTCTGCTCCAAACACCATTTTCTTTTTAGTCTTCTTAGTGCACCAAGGTCTGAGAGCAGGCTTTCTACGCCTTGTAGTTTGAGCTCCCTTTGCCCGTTGATACCTAATGGCTCCTACAGATCCCGAAACCACTAAGGGAGTAGTCTCCCCATGCAAAGCCGAAGTAGGTTCAGTTGGTAGAGAAAACCGAGCTGCAATGGAAGTGCCAGAGAAGAGTCCAATGTCTAAAACCTTGGGTGGGTCGAGAGTGGGCTTCTGGGTGTGCCTCTGAGGAGAGGAGAAACAATGCGACTCATTCGCAAAAATAGTAGACAAAGAGTTTGTGGAAAGGGTCTTTCGTCCTAATAGTGGATCTGCAGAGGTATACACAATTTCAGAGGGAGCGACCAAAGGTGTAACAGGTAAAGTGGAAGAAACCGAGGTAAGAGTATGGCGTAAAACCCCTTGCAACAGAGAGTTAAGTCTAACACCGTTGGTAAGCTCGTCAGCCGAGGTGAAGAGAGCCACACTACGTCAGAGTGCCTCATCAACTGCACCCATAAGTGCACTGACTTCAGCCTCCATCAGTGCGCGTCTTGTGGAGACCTGAGCAAATGCCACCTAAACTCCACTCAAGGGTAGGCTAGGGATAATTGTAAGGCAGACTAACCAGATGAGTAAATATTGTTGTGAAGTGATAGTCCAAGCTGCTAAGAAAAGACAGGAAAGTAGTAGTTGTAGTAAAGACGAGGTCTGACGGTGCAGGGGATGTTTGGGAGTAAGGGCCTCCGCTAAAATGGGTGGGAAACAACTCCTCTAACTGCACAGGTTGGTAACTTGAGCGTTAGAGTTGAGGGAAGTGTAGGCGCCTGTGTGACGGGGCTTCTAAAAACCAAGTGTAGGAGGAAGCTCGAGAATTTTCCAAGTCCACCATTGTTGATGAGTTGCAGGCTTTCCCGCCTCCTTTGCTTTCCCCTATCGAGGTTGAGTTACATTGCCTTTAATAAAATATGTTCTCAAGGATGAACTTATTACAATAGTATGTAGTCTTCCACATATTATAATAACAACAACAACAAACATGAAAAAATGTGTCATTATGTAAAGTCCGTTCAGGCTTGGAATTTGACGGGCTGTAGCATGTATTTGGCAGGTGAACCTGTATTTAGCATGTTGATATGAAATCTACATGCATTTTTGACTTGGTTTAAAATTCTGAACCTGTCGAATTGACATAGAACTACTTCGGATACCCGTCAAAAAACGTAAATCATAACCATGAGTGAAAGAAAATTTGTATTAAGCAACGGTAGGAGGAGGGCTTGGACCTTCGACCTTGTGGTTAACCTGGACATAAATTGTAGGTTGTAGAAAGTCAAAACTGGCTGTTTTTCATTTGCAATAATGAGTCTGTCTTATCATGAAACATATACAGGAACACCGTCCACTGCATCGTCAACACATAAGTAGGGCAGGACGTAAAACCTGTTAAAAAGAGCTTGGGCCTGTAGCTCAGTGGCAAAGCATTTGACGGCAGACCAAGAGGTCACCGATTCGAACCCGTTCAGCCCCTCCTCTCTCGACTTGCTTTTCTTACGGATAGCTGTTAGTCCATAAAATTGTTGATATTGTTTATGCTTGGAAGACAAATTTTCTTTCAGAACAAGACCCGGTAAACCAGATTGGATGATAGTTCCCTGAAAACAGAAGTAACAAATAAGTATAATCTTTCTACGCTAGAAGGAGGGCTTGAACCTCCGACCTTGTGGTTAACAGCCACACGCTCTAACCAACTGAGCTATTCCAGCCACGTTGACTGTAATAATACTATTGTAAAATGGATCACAGAATATAAATGTGAGAGAGTGGGGCGACATTAATTAGAGTCAGTGGACGGTATGCATTACTGCTCAATTACGTTGCCAGGTTTGAAATCCAAGGTATCTACAACTATGTGGTTGATAAATATACGGTTTTGTTAAAAAGAAACATGATAAAATCAATTTTTGGATTTACTTAATTGAACACTAAAATTTTATATTTGAAGTTTTATTATACAACACTTGTATATTTATAAAGCTAAATTGATTTTTTTAAATATTTTTATACAATGAAAAAGAATGAAGAATAATGAAATAAATTCAATTTTTTATTATAATTAGATATGAATTTTATTGAAAATTATAATTTAATTAATTAATAAAAAAATTAATTATAAATTAAAAGATATATATATTTTAAAACAATCCAAATTATCAAAAAAAAGAAGTCATAATAAAACTTTGTTTAACTTTAAGGAACTCATTACTCAAATCTTGATAGAGCAATCGGTTTCGATGGATCTCGTTTTGCATGTCGACTTAGGTTCAAAACCCGTTACTATCGAGAGGAGACACTAAAAAATCCAACCATTATAAGGGTTGGTGTGGCCTAGGCCGAGTAAGATCCCCAAATGATTTGACAGTTTAGATGCTCCTGGGTTGCAGTTTCTCGGCCACAAGCTAGTCTCATGGGTCATGGGTCATTGAATTTCTCCACTTATTAATATGCTTCGTAAACAAATATCATTTCACCACCAGTGTTGATAACATCAACATCAACAAAAAATCAACAAGGGTCTGGAAAACATCATTTCAGAAAAATCGAAAACCCGCAAAAAGCATTAAAAAATGATACATGAAAGTCGATACTGAATCCTAAACCCTGATAGTTGTCCAATCAAGGACTCAAAAGTGGAGAACCAATGCAAAATGACATCAAATATATAAATGTACCTCATGATCATGAGGTAGATGTACAATGAAAAAAGAAACAAAACTAGCAACTAGCTATCTAATATCAATGCCCTCTCCCCCTTTTACGAGAAAAGGTCATGGGTTGTTTGTCAGGCTTGCCCCTGACAATAGAAGGCTTTGGCCCTGCACCAAATGTCTGACGACGACTGATGGGTGTAGAACTAGGTGTATCGATCTATGTATAAGGTGGTGTTGATGCTAGCACATCACCCTACATGATGTCTTCAAGTCGCTCCTCCTCTTGCTCCTCACGATGTCGTTCCTCCTCTAACCATGTCGGTGCCTCCTCCATGATAGGTACCTTAGACTCCACCCTCCACTTAGACAATACATCAATATTTTCTAAGGAAATGACATCCACATATGGTGTTCTATCCATTTGCCTCAACCACAGTTAGAGGTTGTAATGGACATACACCAACTCATTGAGACATGTGCACTGCAACCTATGGGAGGGTCATAAAGAATTTAATGAGTCTTGATGGTCATAATATATTAGAGGGTCATATATTATAATAAATGTAATTGTTTTGTTGAACTTCTAAGTTCTAACCTGTTGTGTTTTTTTGAGTGTATTTTTTCAAATACACTACAATTGCGCTCACATCCCGAAGTGTTATAGGTTTGACTAGGGATTTGGATGACAAATTTCTGTAAATTTGGTTCCCTTGCACCATAGTTTCGCCACCAAACATCTACAAAAAACAAGAAAGAAAGATAACACAAAAGAAACATAATTAAACTTTCAAATAAAACACATAATTGCATTTTAAAACTCTAAAGTTCTAAATTCTAAGGACTTACGTGGAATCAAAGTGGTCCTTTCACCAACAACATCATCAAATCCAAATTGTCTAGTACCATCCCAATACATCTCTATCTCGTGATTAACGGTGTTGTAAATCTCGACATTAGGTACCATCCTCTGAAGACAAGTAAGGAACCCTTCCATCGCCTCGCCATCAAAAGAAAAGTTGCATTTTTAGGAAAATGTGGGTTTGAAGAAAAATCTTTTTGCATGAATGGATTGATGGAGCATCTCGGTCCACCAATTATCAATCAAATCCCATAGCAGCATTTGTCTACTAAACCCGAGGGTACCCTTGTCCACATAATAAGCCTAGATAACTTCTTTCACCCTATCCATGGCCTCATACAAATAGGCCATTGTGGGCTTATCACTATCAACCAATATGAGGACCTTTACCAAAGGTTCACTGACTAAGCACACTTCTACCACTCCTTCACAGAAGGATTCATTGCACACCAGTCTAGCAATCACTCTCCCATCCTCTCTCTCGCTATATGTACAATTATGCCACTCATCACAAAGAAAAAATTGCTTCAACTCAAACTAACATTGAAACAAATACTAATTAGAGTAATGAAGTTTGTGGTGAAAAATATGATGACATGATGTCGCAGCTCCCTGTCTCTGGTGCATATCCTCATTAGGATAAGAAAAAAAACATGGTTATATATGAACTTGGGGATGTTCCTATCTTGATCAATGACCTCCTTGATGAAGGAAATTTTCCCCATATCCGCGGGCATCAAATCAATACAGTGTGCAATGCAGGGAGTCCAAACCAATGAGCGGTGCCTCTCCATAAGAATCCTACTAACAACTGCATAATTAGCTGCGTTATCTGTTATGATTTGCACCACATTATGCAAACCAATCTCCTCGATGAACCCATCCATTAAATCACACAACAATGTTGCATCTTTTACATGTATTGATGTATCCACTGATTTGATAAACATGGTACCTCTAGGACAATGTACCAAGAAATTGAGAAGGGTCCCATCCTTCCTATATGTCCAACCATCAAACATCGCCATGCATCCATAGACGTCCCATGATTGCTTCAACTCCGCCAATATAGATTTGATGTCATTCTTTTTTTTTTAAGAATTGGCCCACACAACTCCTCATAGGTAGTGCTTTTATACCCTCGGCCAACTATAGGAATGACATCACACATCGACTGCCAAAATGGATTGTTTTTGGTGATGCTGAGAGGTAAGTCAGTTCCAAAAAGACACATCCCCATAATCTCATCTGCTTCTGCCTTCTCCCCCTTTTTTTAACATTCACATGATGGAAGGTTGTGCTCTAGAGTTTATTCGTCGAACAAAAAAAGATGTGGATTTCCCGGTAGCCAAATCTGTGGAGCCCCTCTCACTACCCTCAGTGGTAGATAGCCTTGAAATTCTAACTGCAAGTTCGACCCTATTGCGGTTGCATCTTTTTTTATTATCCTTTGCATGAATTGAATCATGTAACGACCCCCAACTAAATTGAGGATCATTACTATGTGAAAAACACATAAAACATAATTCTTTCTGTTAATTAAATTCCTGTAGCTTACCAGCTATGAATTACACAAATATTTAACTATTTTATGATACCATGAACTAGATGTATCTACAACATTCTAAAATAAACATAAAATGCAGCTAATGAACTCAAATACAACAACATATAAATCGTTCTCCAACACACAGTTAATACAAAACAATTAAACTCATGATGAAACACAAAAACAAGATAAAACACTTATCTTTTTAAAATGGTTGTGCAACCAACTACTTGGGACAAAGTTTCCACCCAACCATAGACTTGTTGTTCCAAATCTCAATAACAAGTCACCCCTGAGCTGGGGCTAGCTATCCATGAAAGAGGATTGTTTCTCATTGTCCACTCACAGCTCAGAAAATCCCATAACCCACTGGTATTCTCCTATAGCTATCTCAATTTTCCACCAACTATCTTCCTCTCAACCTGCCCAACCCAAGTAATGCACCCCTTCATTGTTCTCAGTCTATCAGGTGTCCCATTCATTTACTAGGCTCTCTCTAGCACATGTAACCAAGAATCTCACTACTGGGAAACTCAAGGGATCTCACAACTACTAGGAAAACTACTAGAAAAAGAAACAACAATCACTTGTTGTTATAATGAAACTCACACATGAGTTCACTCTTCAGTCCTGAAAACCTGGTTATTTAGTCTTCTTCTCCAAATACACTCCACAATTCTCCCTCCATGGTTGCTCCAACTCCAAGCTCTTCTTTCCTGCTCTCTACTTGTCGTTCATACAAAAAAATTGACTGTCTAAAACTGCTATAACTGCCCATACAAATTTCCTCTCTTTGGCTTACTTGCTTGACTTACAGACTTCTCTAAGATGATTGTACTCAACCCCCATGCTCCCAATAACGATGGGATGTGACTTTTCACACCCACTCTCTTACATGCATTCAATGATTCACTTTGGTAACACTCAACAAAAAAATAGAAGGTTCATATACCAATAGTAATTTTTGGAAGTGGGTTGAATTAATAGAAATAGGTAAGTCCCCCTTGGACCCCTCTTAGATAATCCTAAACATTACCCTCTCTTGTGGATTAATCAACCTCCATCTCTGTCCATGTCCTCCAACAACTGGCATCACATTTTATTATTAAAATTCAAAAATACAATTCACATATACATCACTTGGACACAATCATACATTATATCTATATTAAACATTAATTAAACTGAGGATTATAGCGGGACTGTTACAAATCATGCGCAGATCTCATAATCAACAGGGTAGATTTAAGACAAATCCCAACATCATGTAATGGGATTTTAGCTAAATGGTATTTCAACCTACTAATCTCTCCCGTCATATGTTGCCCACACAATTTGCAATTCAATCTTTGTTGGTTTGTTCCATCATCAGGGGCCCCATACTGCCAAAATGGATCCAAAGCCTTCAACATATTTTCTATGGAAATAGATAGCTTCAAAATTCAACCCTAAGGCACCAAAAAAACAAGAAAATGATATTAAACCCCTCTGGAAAAAAAAAGCCCATTGGTTAAAAAAATCAGACTTCTAGTTTAGATTATAAGCAATGGAAAGTGACAATAAGGCGACGGATAAAAAATTAATATCAAGGCTCAAGCTTGTTCTCCCATTAAAAAAAATCTCTTACATTGTTTTATGGGCATGAAAATCATGGAAAAATGACAAAAGAAATAAGAAAAATGTAGGCAAACAAAGAGGCAAGTATGCATTAATCTATGAAAAAAATAACATTAACAAGTGAGATTTAAATACATACCTATGAATGGAAGATTCAACACCAGTTGGAAAATAAAATTGAACCCTTGCTCCACTAAAAAATCCTTGATGGTGATGATGATGGTTGTTTAGCTATCTCCACAGTGATTGATGATAACCACAATCCCTCCTCCTTCCTTCTCTAACAACCAAAAGACACAAATGAACAAAAAAAAACAAAACAAAAAACGCTTTTATCCTGTCGGTTTCCACATGTTGCTGATTTTACTATTATGGTGTGAGAAATTGGAAAAACTCACGATGTTTTCAAAAAAATCACAAATTTTCTTGAGTTAAAAAAATCGTAATTTTTTCGGGCCAAAATTTTGTCGACTAAAAAAAATCACGATTTTTCAGAATATCGTCGATTTTTCGGTGTTGTTATCAACATTGCTCACCACTAATTTTTAACCACGAACGTGAAGTAGGGGGTTTAAAGTGTTTTCTAGGAGTTGCAAGAATGTGCCCTCTAAGGCTAAGCGTTGTTATCCATGGTTGGATGCTTCAGTCCATATCTATTGTCCTGATTTTAATTAGACAATGTCCCACTACCCTACCAATTTAAGAGCAATGTTTTCATCTGGATTTGGTGTTTGTTGGAAAGATGATGCAACTAGTAGTGAATGAAATATATGACATATAACATAATTGCAAAATGGAACCAGAGGGCGTGGTAAATAGTCCTTATTGTGGCACCCGTAGGTGGATGTGTGAAAGGAGGAATTGAGTATGAAACCAAAATATGATGTAGTAACTTACGACATTAAACCATAGGTGAGTGGACATTAGCAACAAGTGATGGTGAGGTGTCGAACACTACGACACACTGAAAATAATATGTTTCCATGGCACTGGTTATTATATTGAACCAAATTGGCAGGGGTTTTGTAACCAAGATGGATGCCATAGGTATTTTAAGAATTTAAAAGAGGGTTGTCACAGATCTACATATCCAAGTATGTGTGTGCCAGACAGTTGTAGGTAAAGGTCTGGATTTTTCTAGTGTGGCAGCTGCACATGGAGAGAATGACACCATGCAAGGAAATTGACACTATATCTCAAAGGAATGATACTAAGGAAGGAGATCATTGTTCATTGTCTAAAAAACGTAGAATGAATATTCATAGTGAGAAAAACCCAAGTTGAATACATGAAGGTCTTTGACATGGTTCAAATAATGTGATAATCAATTATGCTATGATGCAAAAGAGGTTGTAACCCTAACATAATGAATCTCTTTGTATAATCAAGTTTAACTCTTTTACTTTATTATCATTACTATTATCCTTTATTAACAATATTATTAAATTTTAAATAAACTTATTACTTTATTTTAATTATTAATCTATCTTAACAACTTTTAATACTTCATTATTTTCAACAACCATTAATAATTTATTATCCTCAAAACTTAATTTACTTTCTTTATTAATATTGGATCTTAAACGGTTAATATTGGATCTATTCGTCTCCACATATAATATTGGGTCTATTCTTGATCTCATGGGTTAATATTTGATATAATCTTGTCCTCACAATCTTTTTGTTCCAATTAGTGTCATCATCTCTCGAACCCTCATATCTTTGTTTTCTTTGTACCTTTTTAATTTTAATTCTTTTACTTTGTTATTAATTTTATTATCTTATATTAACAATATATTATCAAATTATGAAGAAATTTTATTACTTTATTTTTATTATTTATCTATCGTAACAACTTTCAATATTTCATTATTTTCAACATGTAATACTTTATTATTTTCACATCTTAATTTATTTTATTTTTAATAATTGATCTATTCTTATTTCAATGGTTAATATTTGATCTATTCGCGTCCTCATATTTTATTTGTTCCCATTATTGTCATCATTTCACTAAATCCCACTTATATCTTTGTTTTCTCTTTGCCTACTCAATTTTAATTCTTTCACTTTGTTATCAATTTTTTTTTTTTTTTTTCTTTTATTAACGATATTATCAAATTTTGAAGAATTCTTATTATTTTATTATTAATCTATCTTAATAACTTTAAATACTTCATTATTTTCAAAAACCTTTAATACTATATTAGTCTCAATTTACTTTCTTTATTATTATTTGATCTCAATGACTAATTTTTCCTAGTTCCTATCATCAACGGCCACTTAGCATTCTTCCTCTTTAAATACAAAGCTCAAAACTCATTTCGAACGTGATATCTTCAAGTGTCCCTGATGATGGGTGGAGTGTCCACTCAAAATGTTGAATGTTTCAAAACCTCTTATACAATTTTTATCCATAAAATTTTCTAACATTATGACTAATTGTGGAAACCTACATACTCAAAAATGCAGATGCTCAACAATGTCATCTCTACTTTGGGTCCATGACAATTGCATCTAAAGAAAAGGAATGCAACATATGTATACCGATCTAGGTTGACCAATAGTTAAACTTGATCACTGGGACATACTGGTGTCTAAGGTAGATCCCCAAGCTTATGAAGAACAAGACAGAAACATGCCTAAGGATAGGTGGCCATAGTAGATAGGGAATATTTGGGAGATACGAGTAAGCCAAAATGCCTAGAGATAGTAGGGCAGTAAATGAAAATCTCCACTGTGGAAGGAAGAAATCCAAAATAGTAACTTGTTTCTTATAGATATATGGGGTTCAATCTAGTAAATGCCCTAAAAATGTATATGCAGTGGCTTGGCCTTTGGCATAAATTAGATATCTAATCAACTTAGTAAAAGGTATGTCTGGAAAAGTAAAATGACATCCATTGGAAATCAACATTGAGATTTATGGGGAAAACATTCTGTCATTAGGATTTCTTGATTGATGTAGGATTCCCTCTGCATTAGGGTTTGGTAGGTCCAAGTATTTTCTATTGTTGTCAAGATATGTGGATATGTGAGAAGAGTGCGCATGGTGAGAAAGTGAGTGAGCCATAGAGGGAACTACATCTATGGAATTTGTAATGCCTTCCTGATCGATATGATCTCTACTGGATTTAAATCATGCTCCACTAGTGGGCATCGAAAGAGGTGTGGGTAATGCGGAATTTGTGTGCACCACACATAATGTGAAGCACTGGCTAATATTCAATGTTCACTTCACTACCAATAGTTGTGCCAGTTACGATATTGGATGGTAGATGGGATGGAGGGTCTTAGCGGAAGCGATACTGCTTTGCAGGAAATCTAATAGGGGTTGCCCAAGATATGATCAACGCAATCCAAGGGATCCACTTCGCAATCCATGATGTCCATTTAAGACTCATGCCAAAGGTCATATGACAATTTTTTATTATTGGAATAAAAGTGCTTTGATTGTTCACCCAATGAATTTGGTAGGATTGGGGTGGGATGTGATTGGAAAATGGAGCTCAAGATCAAAGGCTTAGGAGATCATATTATGATCATACCCATTGTTGAACCGACAGTGCCAATGAAAGAGTTTAGAGTTGATTGTTTATGTATAGTTGGTTGCTCGTATAGAGGTGGCCATTAAATCCATATTGTCATTAGGGGCGGTAGGGTTGTCAATATCAAGGAGGTTATATTCAAATAATGTACAATTGGGTATAGTAATTAAGGTCTTATTTTATTGCGGGGATTTCAAATCACTACAATTAATGGTGTCATGTGTGGAGGTGTGTTGGATAGTATAAAACTTGGCATTGTGTGATGAAAAGGTCAGGGTGTTGGGAGAGGATCAAAATCTAGTGATGTTTTTAGAGAGTTGAGAGGGGAATTTGATGTTATTTCTATGTTTCACAACTAGGGTATGCTTAAAGGTATCATCAAGGGTAGTTTTTTAAATAAATACAACATCAAGTCGTAAAGAAGGTAGTTAACAAGAATTAAATTTGACAATAGCTACCTTTTCAATGTGAGGAATGTGGAGATAAGTTCATAACTTAGAAAAGAGTGAATAAATAGATGGCTAGTTTGCTTATATGTCTACCGCAATTGATTTGGAATATATCATTATACAAATTTTTATCTATCTTGGTACTTTATATGTGGAAAAATGAGAGGAATTGGCTTGTAGGGCCCATTTTAGTGGTAGGTCCCAATTTGGAGATTATGGGTCCAAAACCTTCCAGATCCATTTCGAGGCATCAATCAACACTTTTTGAGGTAAAAAAATTGTGACATAGCTCCCATCCCCTCGATGATGTTCTACACTCCCATAGCTTTCCAAAGTGTGAAAATCACCTCAATTAGAGTTTCTATTTAGAAGTTATGTGTCCCACAAGTTGACCTACCTTGTTGACCACCATGCACTACAATGAGAACACCTTGTAGTGGAGGTTTTTATGGAGCCTCCCTAAAAAGTGTTATAGCAAGATTTCCCTCACCCCATGCAACTTGCTCAGAAGGCCTTTTCCATGCAGACTTGAAGTCTCCCTTTTCAAATCCCAGGCCTAAAAATCATATGTTTCCAGATATACGCGCCCTATCAGTTATACAACACGTGCATACACAGGTTGCACCACTACAACCCGCGTACATTGAGTTTGGTGCTCAAAATTAAAAAATGTGTCGGGTTTCCATGTCACGTCATGAGATCCATGATCCTTGACCTTCCATATACTGGAAACGTTCTGACTCGACCCTTCAATTGCATTTGAAGGGTATAAATGGGCCATATCCAAACCGTGGAAAGGGAGAGAATTCAACTTTTGAGAGAAAAGTTACTCTGGAGAAATTATTCACTTCATATTGAGTCTACATTCCTTTGTCCTTTGAAGTCTGAACACATTGTTCAACCCCCAAGCTCTTCCCTCTTTGATGGAGAACCTCATTGTCTCTCTTATATTAGCTTGCCTTTGGTGGAGGATTGAAGTGGTGGAGGCCCAACTGGAAGGGACTTAATTTCTCGGTTCCGAGACGTGCAAACACATAAGTTTATCATTCATACACTTATGTTGATCATATTTTAATTGAAATACTCTTTTTTTCGTCCAATTAATATCTTGCAAATATTTGAATTGTTATTCCATGGGCATATTTGTTATGAATTTTGATGGATTAAGCTATTATATGTGCTAATAAAATATATTATCACCATATGCTTGCGTATCTTGGTTGTTGAGGACAAGTTGCAGGTATAAAGATTTGAGTTGAGTGCTCAACGATGGTCTTCATCGAATGTCCAGACGAGGTAGGCTCTTTATCTTGTCTTGTTAGCATTATTTTTTATATAGCATACTTGGGATTAGAGTTGATTTCTGCTGTCATTCCGTCTGTTGTGGTTTACCCCTTTCCATAGAGTGATTTTATTCGTAACATAATTGGCGACCATACTGGGGATTATAATGTATTTTGACCATCGCAGATACTCCTCTGACCTCCCACATTAGGGGGCTTTTGTTATAGCAATATTTTCCTCACCCCATGCAACTTGCTCAGAAGGCCTTTTCCATGCAGACTTTGTTGGATCATGTTGTCATTGATGCCAATGGTTTGATTGATTGATGTCATTGATTGATGTCAAGTGATTGATTGATGTCAAAGGATTGATTGATTGATGATTTATGTAATAT
>JZKD02S1708958.1:244413-255712 GCA_000966675.3 Picea glauca
TAAGTGTGGTAGGTGTGTCCAACAGACTTAAAGTCCCCCTTTTCACTTCCCAGACCTAAAAATCATATTTTTCCACATGTACGCGCCCTATCAATTATACATCATGTGTATACATAGGTTGCACCACTACAACCCATGTACATCGAGTTTGGTGCTCAAAATTAAAAATTGTGTCGGGTTTCCATGTCACGTCACGAGATCCATGATCCTTGACCTTCCATATACTAGAAATGTTTCGACTCATCCCTTCAGTTCCATTTGAAGGATATAAATGGGCCATATCCAAATCGTTGAAAGGGAGAGAAATAAACTTTTGATAGTAAAGTTACTCTGAATAAATTATTCACTTCATATTGAGTCTACATCCCTTTGTCCTTTGAAGTCTGAACACATTGTTCAACCCCCAAGCTCTTCCCTCTTTGATGGAGAACCTCATTGTCTCTCTTATATGAACCTGCCTTTGGTGGAGGATTGCAGTGGTGGAGTCCCAACTGGAATATAATTAGTTTCTTGGTTCCGAGATGTGCCAACACATAAGTTTTTCATTCATACACTTCTATTGATCATATTTTAATATAATTACTCTTTTTTCGTCCAATTAATATCTTGCAAATACTTGAATTGTTATTCCATGGGCATATTTGTTATGAATGTTGACGGATTATGCTATTATATGTGCTAACAATATATATTATCACCATATGCTTGCATATATTGGTTGTTGAGGACAAGTTGCAGTTATAAATCTTTGAGTCGAGTGCTCAATGGTGGTCTTCATCAAACGTCCGGATGAGGCAGGCTCTTTATCTTGTCTTGTTAGCATTCTTTTTTATATAGCATACTTGGGATTGGAGTTGATTTTTGCAGTCATTCCGTCTGTTGTGGTTTACCTCTTTCCATAGAGTGATTTTCCTCGTAACAAAAATCTTATCCCTTCTTTGTTTATAGTGGAGGTTGGTAGCGAAAGTGAGTGGCTAGATTTTTTTGTGGAATTTTTTTTAGAGGTGCACCTATAAGGTACAAATTCCCCGATGCACACACAATGCAAATGCCCTGGTGCTTCAGAATTAAGGAACATTGTTATCCACCTATAAACAAAAAAATATAATGGAGGTGGGTAGTCAAAGGTTTTAGCGATTGTTTTTTCTCCGGTGCTTTTGTTGTATTATGGTGCACTGGTGCTCACATAAATATAACGCCCTGATGCTGAGACACTAAGACACAATGTTATCCACTATTCATAAAATAAAATACAAAAAAATTATCCACTCTAAACGTGACGCCTCGATGCCTACATTTGTTGGACACACCTAAGAACGGTAAAAAAAAAGATTGTTGAATAACATCAAATATTGATTGAACAGCTTGACAGACAAGGACTCAGGGATCCATGTGGAGCTTGGTGATGATTCCAATTATGCAGTTAAGGGGGAGGAAAAATATTGTTTCAACTTGAGTTAAGTGGTTTGTTGGAAGCCCAAGATGTGCTATATGTACCGGTACTTAGGAATAATTTTCTCTCAGCCTCAGTTATGGAGAAAAGGGTTTTTTCCAAGAGAGGGAAATTACTCATACATTCAGAGGGATCTATCCATGACATAGCTGTGAGCATTGGGGTTAGAGAGGAAAAGTTATATAGGTTGAAGGAAAAGTATGTTCAAGCCTTGGTACATGACAGTGACAACCTGTGTGACTTATGGCATGAGCGGATGGGACACATGCACTACAAGGCGTTACCAATTGTAAGGGAGATTGTCACCGGTCTTCCAGATTTTAGTGTTCAAAAACAGGGTATGTGCAAAGGGTGCGCACTTGGAAAAAATTCCAAGGCTGATTTTCCAAGCAATGAGAGTAGGTCTAAGGGGATATTGGATCTTATAAATCTATATGTGTGTGGACTATTATTAGTGTCAAAGGACGAGGAGCAAGAGGCTCTGAAGGAAGAAAAATGTTCAAAGACTTTCAGTGTGGGGATTCAAACTTCAGGTGGGGAGGATGAGTTATCCCCTTTAAACTCTGTCAGGAGACCTAGATGGTTCATGCAGAGATTGAGGGATGCTCAAGAGCATGTCGAGCCCCCCAAGAGCATATTCAGGGAGAGCATGCCTCCAAAGAAGTTTCCAAACTTTGCGGCTCTAATGAATAACATCATTGATTTTGAGTCTTGAAGTTTTCATGAAGCAGTAGATCAATAGGTTTGGTGGGATGCCATGGAGTAGGATGATGTTTGGGGTATTGTGCCATGATCAAAGGGATATGCATTTCTAGATGTCTCTTCCAGAAGTACCTTCCTCACTAAGAGGGAGTGTTGATGTTTGTAGCATCATACAGGTATTTCTGCATAGGTCTAAGTGTCTATACATGGGGAAGTCATCTAAGGAATCCTTCAAACTTAGTAGTTTACTTTAATTAAATAAATTATTAAATTAAAATGATTTTATTAATTATTTGAGTTTAATTTAATGAAATGATAAAGTTATTGACATTAGTGAATTAAATCTTAGCCATTGATCTCAAGTGAGGTGAAATATAATCTCAATCGTTAATCACTTTGGAGATTAGGGTTATGTATAACTCAATATTATAAAAGCAAGGCTGAGGTGAAGGAGAAAGATACAATGGAGAGAAAAGAAGGGATTTTTCTCAAGTGGTTGAGTCGTGAAGGAATGGGATTCAATGAGATCTCATATAGGTGGAGAAGGACTTTCATCTAGAGATTAGTACAGGTCAAAGGAGAAGAGAGAACAATTTGATAGTCGTGGGTATTGGTCATTATGTAGCCACAGTAGATTGAAGCCACATGTATTGGGGGTTCTATAGCCATATGTATTGGTAGTTCTGTAGTTGCAACAGATTGGAGTCGTGGGTATTGGTGGTTTTGTAGCCATAAGTATTGGCAGTTTTGTAGCTGCATTAGATCAAAGTTGCAGGCATTTGTGGTTCTGTAGATGTAGGTATTGGCGGTTCTGTAGCTGCAGGTATTAGCAGCTACATGTATTGGTCGTTTTGTAACCACAGGTGTTGTTTGTGTTGAAGTTACTTCACACACACATAGGATTTATTTTTCCTAAGGTTTTTCCTATGTTTATTAGTCATTATTCAGTCCCCTATATTTTAGGAAAAATATTCCTCTAGGGAGAATATTCTCTTCAGTTTTCACTTCAGTTTGATCAATTGAGTGGATTCTAGATGCTACATTGGGATTATCACCATGCAACATTGGGATCATAACCAAATAATGCACATTGTCATTAGGATCATCACCAGACTAGTGCATTACCCATGATTCCATGATATCCTCCTCACTTCACTCTGTTTCAGTCAGTTAACTGAAGACTGATAGACTAGTTAACTCGGCTAGGTGGCAGTTCACTCCCGTAACTGCCTGAGAGACTAGACTAGGTGGACGTTTACTCCCATAACTGTTGGTGTGTGTCCAGATCACTCTAGACCTCCACTATGGTGCATTGGCTTCTCCTCCAGTGCACATTAGTTGAGTTATAAGGAGTATATCATGTGTAAATTATCATTCATTCATTTGGTTAATGATAATTCTTCCATTCTTCCTCTCCCACTTCTCCTTTCTTCTATTTTATCTGCAACTGTGTATGTCAATTCCAAGATAGATCTATTTTTTGCAGTTTCAACACATTTACATGGTATCAGAGCCGACGCATTGCTAGAAAATAGACACACCAAATTATTTTTTGCAGGTACCAAAGATTGAAGACAACGGAAAAATGGAATTTCCAAAAGAATTCATTCTTACACCTTACAAATTATTTGCATGGAAGGAGAATATGATCATGCATCTTTGAAGTAGAGGGTTTCACATGTTAACCATGAACACAAAGGCAGAACCAAAATCAGCCTTAGAAAAATCCAAGTATCTAAATCGAATGGATGGAGCATTCATAACAATTTGTAGTCTCATTTCTCCTGATATCCTCTTTCACATATCTTCCTGTAAAACCACCAATGAAGCCTAGACCACCATGGAAGGGATTTTTGGAAAACAGGATGAGATGAGGGGAAATATGGTTGAGGTGGAATTTCTCACATTGGATCCAAAAATCTTTGACAATCTCCAAGATTTCTTTACCAAATATAAGGATTTGTTGTCACAACTCAAGGCTTGCAGGGTTGATAAATCTAAGGAGGATAAACAAATGGGTCTCACCATTCTCTCCAAAATTGGTCCATAATAATCAATGTTTGTATCCACATTTCATTCAGTTAGATTCACATCTGGATCTACCTGGAAGATGCCCTCTTTTGAGGAATTTATCGAATATTTGACACAAAAGAAGACCAAGCTCATCAACATGGGAAAAATCAAAGGCCCAAAGGCGCATACACTTACCATGCAATATGGAAGTGGTCATCGATATCAGAAATATAAATACAATTAAAAAAGGAAATCACATGCAAATCAAAAGAAGGAAGGGTACTCAAAACCCTTCAATGATGCCTCCAGATCTAAAGGTGGAAAGGGAAGAAAAAGGGAGAAATGCACATACTTCCATAAAGGATTCCATCCAGAATTCACATGTATGCATAAATAGATAGATCTAATTACTCAAATACTTAAGCAAAACAACCTTGGAGATCACATCCCCGAGGGTGCCAAGAACAAGAAGCCATAAAATCAGAATACCAAGAAAGACAATTCTAGCCATGCTTTGATTGCCATCAACTCCTCTCCCTATGCTTGGATCATATATTCAGGAGCATCACACCACATGTCTACCAAAAAATAGGTCTACTCCTCATTGGATGCATGTAAAGCTCCTCCTAGTCTGATGGGGGAAAACTCTCCAGTCGAGGTCACCAGCAAAGGAAGGATTGAAATCACCAACGAAAGCTTCGAGAATGTGTTGCACGTTCCCAAAATTTCTGTCAATATTCTCTTCGTGTATCAGATGAAAAATTCCAGCATTGGAAAGAAATTCATATTCACACCTGATGCAGTGTATATCTATGACATGCAAACCAATTCCAGGTTTTCTACTAGTGAGGTAAATCATCAATGTAGGATTTACATGTTTTCTGAGTTTATTGAACCAAATTATGCTTTACTACTTACCCATGCTGATGAAAGCAGTAGGATATGGAAAAAAAGGTTCAATCATTTAAATTTCATATATATGCAATAACTTAGCAAGAAGGGATTGGTTGATGGTCTACCGAACATCCATTTATCCAAAGGAATTTGCGAGGGATGTGTTCTTGGAAAACATCCTTAGGAGAAATTCGACAAAGGAAAGACACAGAGGGATTCCTCTCCTTTAGATATGATCCATAATGACCTCATAGGCCCTTTTCCACATCCATCAATGAGAAAATCAAGGTACTTGCTCATTTTTGTTGATCATTTCTCACGCTTCACATGGATTTTCTTCAAAAATCAGAGGTCTTTCAACACCTCAAAGATTTCAAAGCCCTTGTTGAGACACAGTCAGGAAAGAAAATCAAAATCCTTATAACTGATAATGGGGGAGAGTATGCCAATCATGAGATCCAAAATATTTTTCATGAGACATGGATTCAGTTGCAGCACATAGTTCCCTATACTCCATAACAAAACAGAGTTGATAAGCGAAAAAAGAGATCTCTAAAAGAGATGTCATCTTGCATGCTACATGAAAAGTCACTTCCACAAATATTATGGGTCGAAGCACTTAATTGTAAAACCTACATCCAAAACATATCTACCCATAGATCTGTCAAGGATAAGACCCCTTATGAGGCTTGGAGTGGCTTCAAACTGGAAGTGACCCACTTTTGTATTTTCGGTTCACGTGCATGGGCCCAAATTCTCTCTGAAAAGAGGAAGGAACTTGATCCACAAAGCACATAGTGCATATTTGTTGGATACCCTGACGGTGTGAAGGGATAAGAACTTATTGATATTTACTCGGACCGGATCATCATTTAGCAAAGTGTCCAATTCGAGGAAAGTGTCTCGCATGTACCTTAGCAACTGCATCCAGTCACCTTTGTTCTTCCACCTGTTAAAGATGATGAACATGCAAATGCCAAATATTCTTCAGAGGAGAGTTCTGATTTAGAGGATTCAGATGATCTAGATACAAATTCAGTACAATAATATGCAAATTTAGTGCATGCATATGCAGATGTAGAGCTAGAGTTGAGGCCCAAGTCGGCCCAGACTACTCTTTAGGATGCATGGGATATTGTTGGTGATCCAACTGATACTAGGAGGACTTGATCTGATTTTGAGGAGCCTCCTCTTTCCCTCACTACCACTGAACCATTGCCACCCAGGCATATTTTCTTGGTTCAGTCTTCAGATCCACAGTCTTATGGCGAGGCTGCTGGAAATTCCTTTTGGGAATCTTCCATGAAGGAGGAGTACAACTCCCTCCTTGAGAACCAGACTTAGGATCTGGTTCCCCTTCCTTTTGGAAGGAAACTTGTCAGGTGAAAATGGGTCTACAAGACCAAGAGCACAATAGATGGAAAAATTAGCAGATACAAATCCAGGCTTGTTTCCAAAGGCTTTTAATAGGAGCATGGCATTGACTATGATGAGACCTTCACTCCAGTAGTGAAGATGGATTCCATACATTTGGAACTTTCCATTGCGGTATCCAAGGGATGTGAAGTTTATCATATGGATGTGAAGAATTCATTTCTTCACGACGATATCTCTGAGGAGATCTATATGGAGCAGCCCCATGGATTTATGCAGGATTCATCTTTGGTCTGTCAACTGAATAAGTCTCTTTATGGCCTCAAGCAGGCTCCGAGGGCATGATATTCCAAGATGGACTCCTACCTAGTTTCATAGAACTTTGTACGTTGTAAATAAAACCCGAATGTTTACATGCTCATGATGGTTGATTCACTTCTACTCTTAGTTCTGTATGTTGATGATTTGTTGATCACTGATTGCTCGACTTCAGTGATTGTTGTAGTCAAGGGGATTCTACATGACAGGTTCTTGATGATGGACATGGGTCCACTACACTTCTTTCTTGGACTCGAGATCAATTAGGATGCATTAGGAATCAAACTGTCTCAGGCCAAGTATGCACGAGATCTCCTTGAGAGGTTTCACATGATATATTGCAAGTCTGCCCTGACTACTTTCCTATCAGGAGTCCGACTTGAGGATGGCGGGGTGATCCAGATTTATTTTCATAACGAAATGAGGTAGAGTAATTACAGTGAAATACTCATGAAATTTTCCAAAAACAGAGAAATACAAAAATACTTGACTTGTATTAATGAAAGAATTTTAAAGAGACTGTAAAAATACAGAGTGCAAGACTTGCTAGAATGGTGGCAGCTTTATCTTTGAGGAGAGATGTGACGGCTACGCTCATTCGCAAGAAGATGATTATAATGAGGCTTTGAATGCATTTTATTGATAAACAGGAATGCCCAAACCCTAGACATCCAAAAACCTAACCCTAGGAGATGAAACGCCAAAATTCATGTGGGCCCCATTTGGGTAAGTTAGTACATTAACTTCTCGATGTCGTAACTTTTGCATACAATCTTCGTTTTAGGCGCATGATAGCCCGTTGGAAAGGTATTTTCGAGAAATATGCATTACACCATCAAACTTTGAATCCATCTATAGTTTGACTGTAGTGAGCCAAAAAACACTGTTTAGGGCCCCAAAACGGCCTTGGAAGTACACCAAGATTTGTTGATATGAAAACATACAAAATAAGCCAGATGGCTTAGGTGGGAAGTCACCAGTATCCAACTAGAAGATGTGTAGGGATTCATACAACCCTAGAAGTGTAGAACCCACAATTACAAAGAAGTACAAAAGAACGTGATGCACTAACAAATGACAAGAGGAGCCAGTTGGAACAGGTGGGTGGCCACCAATATCCACTTGAATCAATCCTCCCCCCTTAGGAAGCAATTGTCTACATTGCATTGAGTGCCCAGAGAAGAGGGAAAAACATTTTCTAAATCTGAATTTTGGTGAGTTGCATGCCTTATTGGAGATGTTGTGCTTCTTGGCTTGTGGAATACTGTCATAAACCTGTTGCTAGAGGGGTTGAATATGTTCCACCAAACTATTGTCTTTGGGTTGGATGGGGAATTGTGTAGGACCCATTGTAGGTGGAGAAACAATATCTGCTGTCTCTTTGACAAACTATTTTTGTTGGATAGAAGGTGTTGAGGCTACAATGGTTGTAGTGGTCTTCTTTACATGCTTTGAACAGACTGTGAAGAGGATGAATTTTGCAGTATGAGAGATTTACCTTGCAGTGCTATTTTGGTGGAGCAGTAGTCAGAACTACCTCTAGTATCCTATAGAACTTACCTCCCAGAGTAGTAATGACACTACGGGGTATATACTCATAAACAACATGACATTTCCACATATATGGTTGGCCAAAAACAACATCACAGACATCAAGAGGGGAAATATCACACACTACCTCATCCTTGAAGGGATGGATGCCATAGGTTAGGCAACATTGTTGGTTGACGTGAAGATCTCATCCTTGGTGAAGCCACCAGATGTCGTATGGTTGCAGGTGTGGTGTTGTTGACAACCCCAACTGTTTGAGGACCTTAGCTAAGATGAGGTTCTTCTGGCTGTCGTTATCAACAATGAAATGCAATGGGTTCCCCTTCACCCACATCTGTGAATGAAAGGGACACTCCCCCTCTTCAGGACCTACTCGTTCTTCTAGTTGAATTGTTGTGGTCGCGACAATAGCAGTGGGGTCTGCGTCGATGATTTGTCTGTTTTCAATATTTTCTGGATCGGATTCTGAATTAGGGTTTGGCTCCGTGTCTTTGACCTCGACCACCAATGATTGTTTCGAGCGACATTCATCGGTGTTGTGCCAGGGGATTTTGTGGAAGTCACACCACTTCCCAGTGTCATTCTTCATCTTTACTTTACCATTTTTGTCTTGTGTCTTGGAATGGTTGTCTAAGGGTTGGTGGTTAGGGATGTCTTTAATGCGCTTTAGTTGTTTCACATTTGTAGGCCCTAATTCCCATTTGTTCTGGTGCCTAAATTTCTACTCGATTTTGACAACATATCGATAGAAACTCTCAATGATGAGATGTTTAGGAAATCCAATTTGGTTTGGATGTACCTATGCAGAGCCCCATGGTATTTCAGAACCAGATTCCACTCAGAGTCTTTGATACCATGCTTGGTGGGAAAGGTATGGAAAGTATTTGTGAACTCCAACACTATTTGGCTCTTCTCTTACCATAGTGTGGTCCATCTCTTGTATTGGTCTTCATAGTTATCAACAGGATATTATTGTTTTTTGAACACATCCACAAAAAAATCCCAAGTGGGCTCGACCCCATATATTCCCAATTCCTCTGAGAAAATTTTCTCCCAGTAAGTTTTCCACCAATGTTTGACATGCGGGAGAGCCTTGAGGAGTGCGAAGGTGATATTTTCCCTGTTGGAAAATTTTTGAATAGAGAAATAACCTTCTAATAGATTTAACCATTTTTCTAGGGCATCCTCATCTATCTGACCTTCAAATATCGGAATATCAAAATTAACTTGTACCTTGAAGGGAGGGGTTCCTCCAAAATGGCTTCTTGATGAAGATGCGCTTGTTTCTATCAATAGACATTGAAGAATTTGTAAAAAATTCTCCATCATTTTGTCCCTTTGTCGCACGAGAGATTTCTCAATCAACAAGTTAATAGAATCTTCTTCTCTGTCATATTTCTTTTCTTCCACCATCGATGGTTTCTTGGGTGTGCGAGAGTGATTTTCCTCAAGAGAGACAAACTCGAGACCCAACTGTCTATACTTGGACCTTGTTGGGGACATGCGTTGAAAAACGATCAAGAGCAGCCTACTCTGGTACCACTGATCCAGATTTATTTTTGGAACAAAATGAAGCAGATAAATTACAATGAAACACTCATGAAATTTTCCAGAAACAAAGAAATACAACAATACTTGATTTCTATTAATGAAATAATTGTAAAGAGACTATAAAAATATAGAGTGCAAGACTCTCTATAATGGTGTCAACTTTATCTCTGAGGAGAGATGTGACGACTATTCTCATTCACAAGAAGATGATTACAATGAGGCTCTGAAGACATTTTTATGATAAACAAGAATGACAAAACCCTAGACATCCAAAAACCTAACCCTAGGAGATGAAATGCCAAAAGTCATGTGGGCCCCATTTGGGTAAGTTAGTACATTAACTTCTCGGGGTCGTAACTTTTGCATACGATCTCCGTTTTAGGCGCGTGATAGCCTGTTGGAAAGGTATTTTCGAGAAATACGTAATTCACCGTCAAACTCTGACTTTGTCTACAATTTGACTCTGGAGAGCCAAAAAAACATTGTTTAGGGCCCCAAAATGGCCCTGGAAGTACACCAATATGTGATGATATGAAAACATACAAAATAATCCAACTGGATTAGGTGGGAAGCCACTAGTATCCACCTAGAAGATGTGTAGGTATTCAGACAACCCTGGAAGTGTAGAACCCACAATTACAAAAAAGTACAGAAGAACATGTTGCACTAACAACTGACAAAAGGAGCCAGTTGAAACAGGTGGGTGGCCACCAATATCCACCTGGATCATGGGGAAACTCTACTCGTTGACAACACATTGTACAAACAACTAGTGGGGAGCTTATTGTATCTCACACACTCCAGACTAGACCTCTCCTATGCAGTTGGATCAGTCTCCAGGTTCATGCAGGAGTCGCATGAGCTACATTGGAAGGATGCAAAGCATATCCTTCGATATGTATAGGGCACCATCACATTTGGGATTCATTATGCAACAGACTCTACATTGTACCTCATCGGGTTCACTAATTTTGATTGGGATGGTGATATCATTGATCGCAAGTCCACATATGGTTACTCACTCAGTCTTGGTTCCGGGCCTATCTGTTGGTCGAGCAAGAAGCAGGCTACTATTGCTCTATCTTCAGTCGATGTAGAGTATATATGGGTAGTTAACATAACCATTCAAGCCATGTGGCTACATCATTTTATCACTGAGTTGGGAATTCAGTTTCATCGAACGATCGCCATCTGGTGTGACAACCAGAGCACTCTGAAGTTCTGTAGAGATCCATTTTAGAGGTAACGGATGAAGCACATCGAGATCCACATGCACTACATTCAGAAATTAATACACGATGGGATCATCTACCTGTAGTTTTGTCATTCAGCAGAATAGATTGCAGACATCTTCACCAAGACCTTCACTGAGCAAAAGTTCCATTCTCTGCACAATCGTCTTGGAGTGAAGGGCACAATTGCCTAGCAACTGTAAGTTCTTCT
>JZKD02S1708958.1:257469-273686 GCA_000966675.3 Picea glauca
ACAATGGGGATTAATCCAATAACAATAATAATAATAATGACATGATTAATCCACAATGGGGATTTAATCCAATAATAATAAGAATGCTCTTCGCAGTTACATTATTTCAACAGTAAGCTTTGATATTTATTAATGATAAATTGATCTTTGAAGGGAAGAAAATCTTGTTGTGTATGTTTCATGAGAAATTGGTTTCTATCTCCTTTGCATATGTTGTTTAAATTCTATTGATAATTCCATCAAGTATATTTGATTCAGTGAGCTATTTAAGTAAGGAAAATCACCAGGAAAAAATCTATTTAGGAGTTTGGAATTAAGGAAAGTTCAACATGGTATGTGGAGCATGTTGAAATTTTAACACCATTGTCATCGTTATTGTTAGTGCTTTAATTTTTCTACTTGAGATATAAGAGAAAATTGACCATCAAGTTCTCTAGTAATGATCTAGGTGGATCTCGATGGCCATCCACCTTCTCCATTGAATCAATGTTTCCGAGCATGTGGTTTTGATAAACCATGATATTCATCCTTTTGATGGGGAATGTAATGTAATTCCATCTCCATTTGTAATGTAATGTAATGCTTACAACATTAATGCATCGGATCCCATTAGAACTATGTAGTTAAGCATGCTTGGGATAGAGTAGTACTGGGATGGGTGGCC
Organism: Picea glauca; assembly: GCA_000966675.3. Classification (NCBI taxonomy): domain Eukaryota; kingdom Viridiplantae; phylum Streptophyta; class Pinopsida; order Pinales; family Pinaceae; genus Picea; species Picea glauca. The sequence continues at coordinate 258,134 of JZKD02S1708958.1, forward strand.
CCTTGGGAAGTCCTAGTGTTTTACATGCCTATGGCATTTTGTAAACTTTGAACAATTTCTCCCACATGCATCATGGGAATTATTCTCCTCTCCCTCTCTCATATATAATGGAGGCGGAGGAGGTCCTTTAAGCATGCAATGGAGCATGATGTAAAGATTTTTTTGAATGAAGCATAGGCAACATCGCTTTCTCTTATAAGCAACCCCATTCTATCTAGTTTGTGTTTTACAATGTTCTGCTATTTTATTCATTAATATAAGTTGGGTTTCATTGTTTCTGTTATATTTTCCTTTGTTTCTCATTTCTTTCTCACCATAATCCATATTAGTGGTATAAGAGCAGTCTGCTCCTTGTCATTTCTCAAAGCATTTCCTTGATGAGATCAGGGTATATAGAGTTGGGTCTTGAGCTAGTTTCACTTGAGGACAACCTCTCTCGCTAGCCCAAGCAACCTCCCATGTTGGAAGAAAAGAGAGATGATGGAGAAGGAGTTCCTTTCAATATGTTTCTCGAGGAATCCCTCGTGTGACAGAGGAATGAGATGATATACAACTTTGCTCAGATCCTTCAATGACTACCAATGGCAGCTAAGGCATCTTTGACAAGAAATCATTTCAAAGGTGCGACACTCTTGAAGGTACAAGTCAATTTTGAAGGTTGGATTAATGCATATGCTTTAGAAAAATGGTTGAATCTTCTAGAAGGTTATTACTCTATCCAAAAAAATTTCAAGAGCGAAAATATCACCTTTGCACTCCTTAAATCCCTTCCCCATGTTAGAACTCAGTGGGAAGGTTACTAGGAGAGGTACTTCATGGATGAATCTACACCATTCATAATAGAACCAACTTGGGAGGCCTTTGTAAATTCTCTAAAGGAGGAGTTCTACCCCATCATAAACTATGATGACAAGTACATGCGATGGACGACTTTGTGCCAGAAAAGAGACTAGACAATGATGGATGTAATACCCTTGTTTCCCCCAACTTGTAAATATAACTATAATTTGTCAAAAGACTATGGGAATACTGAATGTGTGTGGATGTTGGAATTAATGGACCTTTTTGTTATAAAAGGTAATGTATGTATTTCTGTTATTAAATAAAATGGATAGTGTTGCATAACTGTTGAATGGGTTTTCCAAGGTAGATCATGATGCTACGAGAGATATGGTGAGGGGAACCAATAATGGTTGAGATGACCCCCACCAGACCAGTACATTACTGTATTTAAAGTACTTATACCAAGAATAGTCCTTTGACCCATAAATAAGTTACTAGTCAGGCTGGTAGTTGGGAAGTCCTCCTCAAGAGTTAATGAGGATATGGGCAAAGTACCCATATGAAAGACTTCCTGACCTGACCATGAACTAGGGATTTAGACCCACACAATATTGTCGAGGAAGGAAATAAAATAAGGGAATTTGTGGGCATAGAGGAGAAATTGTGAAGAATATGAGTCTAGAGACCATTTTTTGAAGAGGGAGAGTGTGTGCAACTCTCTTGTTCTGAAGAGAACTGAAAAAAAAAATCTTTCTCTAGGTGAAAAAAGTTGTTGGGAGTGTTTTCAGTCCGAGTTGATAAACGGGGTTGCAGAGAAGATGAGTGACTGAGGAATTAATCGTTACAGGCCCCCTTTCTTGGTGGAGAGAAAACTGTTTTTTCTAGTTTCTGTGGGAGGAGGAGAGTGGCCTCCATCCCTGACTGTCGTTGAACAAGAATGAATAATCTCTCTCTAAGTATCATGATCTAGCTAGGTGGTGGCCAACAATAAATCCATCCAGTAGTGGATGTGCCTATGGTTGGGTAGAAACATGCACCCCTCTCAACAATTGCTTCATTATCTGGTTTCTTGATAAGTATTCTTATATCCTGTGTACTAGAATTGAAATGATGGCTGAATGTCTATGCCTATGACTAAAATATGCCTTGTATGATTAATGTAGAAGTGTTTTCTTTTTGTGAACCCTTTTATTTGAATGATTTCTGTTTTCCTCAACTCAATAACTAGAGAGCTATGAGACGTGGGTCTTCAAATGAAGTTAGCAATACATTTGCGATTTATTTAATGGTTGGAAATTCCTTAAGAGAATTTTCCCAATGATTGATTTTATAATGTAAAATTCGGGGTCGACTTCACTAGAACACCTCAGTCCTGTTGACCCCTCGAACTTACCTTTGTGGGTTATTAAATTAGAGCTATGTGGAAGGAGGGCACCTCATTCAAACCCTTCTTTGGTGTGACCGAGGGATCATGTTCATGATCCTAACCAAATCATGACTAAGAGTTGAGCATGCAACCTTGAGACTTGTCAGAGGATCCATATGACCATGACCTTGGAACCCTTTGCTAGTTTCGAAAGGAGATAAGCTATTTTTCTTTCGTAACTCCAGGAGTTCGGAGCTCCAGGATTGTATGACTTTACAACCTTTGAAACCAACCGAAGGCAACCTACTGGTGCGGTTACTGGCGAGGTTGAACGAAATTTGATGGTTTCCTTAACCGTGACCATGGGATCTGTCCCATTGTTAAACCCTGATCCACTTTTCGGTCATGAAGTGATGACACTACTACAAATTGGAAAAATTGCGACGTTCTAATTACAATGTTATGGACAGAATTGGCCATACTGTCGAAAAATTGAGAAAATTTTAATTTTGTTTCTCGATACTGCCCGATATCGTCACACTTGAGACACAATTTTAAAATCGTCACAAGAGAGACGATGTTCAGAAGATGTCTCTCTTGTGACGACATCAAATATGTGTTGCACTTGCAACAGTGTGGAAATTAGGTTGTCCCCCCCAAACGGTCACCCACTATTTGACAAAGTGAACATTGACTTGGTCAACACTCGTCAGAATTGTGATGTTATGTTTGTCACACTTGCGATGGTGTGGAGACTAGGTTCCCCCCCCCCCCAAATGGTGACCCACTATTTAAAAAATTCAACATTAACTTAGTCAACTATCGTCGGAATTGAGATGTTATAAAATCTATAAATATGTTGCATTTTACGGATGTTGCAACAAGTTTGTTAAAACAACGACTGTTCAAAAAGGGTATAAGGTCTTCTTGGCGAACAAAAACAATTTTTTTTTTCATATGTTATAATAGAAAAACATAATACATATTCTATTATACACCACTCAATTTTATAAGATAATTATCAGTATATGTTTGTGGGGAAGAATGTCAAAAAACATTAGAGGTGGGAAAAAATTAAAGAGGGTGAAAAGGGTGACGGTAAATGTTATTTCCCTTGCAAAAAATGTTGTACTAGACGTCCCGAAAGAGTTTTAATAACAACAACTAAAAAAAATTGTAGAAAATATGGGGACATGGACGAGGGATCAAATGAATATCGCCCCATGGTAATTAACTATATATATATATTAATTTTTTTTTTTAATATTGATTGTATTCTCAAACTTTTATATTGTTTTATACATGCACTAATTTTTTATGATTGTTTGTAATTATAAAGTTAGATTTGCCCCTAACTTTCTGCAGAAAGTACCAAGTAATAGTAGAAATGATGTACAAGATGAGGAACATGAAGCAGATAATGAAGATCAAGTTATTGATCCCATGGAAGTAGATGACAATAATAACATAGTTCAAGATGATGGGACAAATCAAATGATCCAAGACTTATTCGATCATCCGGATGAGGATCATGGGGACAATAGTGATGGTATTTATGATGAACCTATGCTTGAAAAGGCAAATAAACGACTTTATAAAGGGTCAAGAGAAAATCTTCTCTCCACTACATTGTTGCTGATGAACTTAAAGGTTACGAATCATTTGTCGAACACTTGTACGACACAATCCTAAGGTATGTAATACGTTTCATCACATATACATAAACGTTGATTCCCCCCCCCCCTTTTTTTAGTGTTAGTTAATGTGTAAAATAAAAATGCAATATTTACAATTACTATTATTTACATTAAATAGTTATTTTTTGTGTTTTAGATTGTTAGGTGAATTTTTGTTACCCTCGTCAAATATTTTACATCCCACATATCGAGATTTACATGCCATTATGAAATACATTGGAATGGAGTATCAAAGTATAGATGCACGTCCTGATGATCATATTATATATTATGGACAACATGCATCGAAAAAAATGCCAGGTATGTGGTATCAATAGATATCAAATCGATCAAGTAACAAAAATGGTGCCTCAAAAGGTTCTACAACATATTCCCATAATTCTGTGTTTGCAGCGACTGTTCAGGTGCCAAAGCATAACATAGTTTATGGATTACCATGCACAAAAGAGAATTGAAGATGGCGTTCTTCGAATGCCTGCTGATGGTTATGCATTTAAGGAAATTGCTGCAAAATGGCCAGAATTTACAGATGAACCTCGTAATGTTAGGCTTTCATTGGCAACTAATGGTGTTAATCCAATTGGAGTGCTTCAGTTTGTTTACTCAGTGTGGTATATTTTTGTTATCAACAATAACATTCCTCCTTGGATGTCAATAAAGAGGGAGCACATAATGTGGACAATGATTGCTCCAGGTATTTGTTTACATTAATTTTTCGAATGTAAATTTTTCGTTTTTCTCTTTTTTTGCATAATATCTTTTATTTATTTATTTACATATATATACATACCATGGTAGTAATTTCATTTAATTTCAAACAATTAGGTAAGTACCAAGTTAAATATATGAATGTGTATATCGAGCCTCTTATCGATGAGATACTAAAGTTATGGGAGGGTGTCACTATGTATGACATCTATAAAGAAATTGGGCAGAAGAGATTCCAATGTCACGGAATACTTTTATGGACAATTCATGATGCCCCAGGACTAACACATTGTTGTGGTATGCAACGTTCCATATTGCATGCTTGAATAGTATATAATTAATTGAATATATCATGCATGTTTTTTAAATAATCCTTTCGTATATTAATAATTCACATTAATCCATCTGTTGTAGGTCTTCAAACAAAGGGTAAATTTGCATGTCCAGTTTGTGGTCCTAAGATAAAATCTCGCTGGTCAAAAAGTTTAGGAAATGAGGTGTTTGATGAGTATAAAAAATTCCTCTCTAAGAACCATAAATATCGTACTACCAAAAAATATATTTTCAATGGGAAACAAGAGACTGGACTAAAAACACAAAGAATGACACATCACTGATGGAGGTTGGCATATGACAGGATTAATCCTCTAGGTACGCATTTTTTTTTATGTATCGTAAATGGAATCATGTTTTGAAATTTTATTTTACTGCATTTGATAAATAGTGTTCTGATTTTTTTATGCTTCATCAATGTCCTCGTCGTGAAGGTAGTAATAATGGGCTTCCACGATGAATGAAATGTTATCCCACTCAATTCATGAGGTTGCCTTACTATGAGGAGCTAAAAATAGTTTGTTTGTTTGATACAATGCATATCGGGAAGAATGTGACATAAACATTATGGTGAATCATAGATGGAAGGAGGGATAAAGAAAAAAATGTCAATTTGTAATGACATTCAGGAATCCAATCATGCAATGCAAAGTGTACTGATCTGATCAAATAACAATGGAGAGCAAAATAACCTTCCATGGTTATTAACAAAGCAACAAATAAATGGTGTAAAAGAGGTCATTCAAAGAAATAAATTTCCCACAGGTTTTTGTTCAAACATAAATAAAATCTTAACGAAGAAAGGTGAATTTGGTGGGGTAAAAATAGATGATTGGCATACCTTCATTAAGTTAATTAATAATTTTAGTATTCATATTTATATATTGGTCGTATACATTTTTTGAGATTTTTAGTTTTGTTTTGTCTAGTTTTGAAACAAATAATGATTCGTCTTTATTGTTATAGTATGTTCTACCTCTATCTCTCCCAAACAACTTTGACAACAATGTCAAACAAGTTATATATGATCTTGGAAAATACATGAGGTAAGTAGTTGCAATATATATGCAAAAAAAAAAATCATTTTTGTTGTACGTAATGACATGTGTTTTACTTGTAATGTAATATGTATTGTGTTTTGTTGAAACATGTTATTTTCTTGCATCATGTTATGTAGATGGTTGTCATTGGATGTTATATTATCTACCGAGATCATTGAAGGATGAAGTGCATGGGGATCTATGGCTAGGGTTTCGCTAGACGCATCCCAGAACCACTCCAGAGGTGCATGTGCGAGCGAGCAAGGAGTGTGATCACGTGGCTAGCCATATCCCAGTTCACTCCAGATGAGTGCAGGCGAGCGAGGAGTGCGGACGAGCGGTTTCAATGGCGAGGAGTGTGGGCCCTGCGGTTCGGGTGTGGAGCACGGGCTCTTAGGATTTTTCGAAAATCACTACAACTCTGTCTGGAGCTTGGAGTTGAGGTCGCTGAAGGAGCGTGGGTGAGCGACTACATGGGAGAGGAGCGCGGGCCCTGCGGATATGACACTTCGGGTGAGGAGCGTTGGCTCTGTGGATTCAACTTCTATTCAGTGTGGGTGATGGGTGCTTGCCCTTTTGGACGGGTTTGTGGTTTTTTTCGGCCTCTTTTGTCCTCCTCCTCCTGGGCAAGAAGAGGTTTGGGCCATAGCTTTGAGGTCCTCGCTGGGGGCGTGTAGTGTTTTTGACAAACAATTTGAGGTCCCTTAAGGGCGTGTGGTGTTTGGTTAACACTTTGAGGTCCTTTGGGGGTGAGCATCTACTAGTTTTTTCGAATCTCTTTTTGCATTGTTTTTGTAGCCTGTGTGCTAGTTATTGTAAGGAGTTTGGTTTTCTGTGTAGCTAAGTTTTATTTGATCAGTGCCTGAAAAAATGATCTTATGATTTAATGACTGTTTTGAGAACATATTATATTTTTATAAATATAATGTGAAATTTTCTTTAGAAAAAAAAAATATGGTTGTCATTGAAATAAATCCATGAAGATGATATAAATTATTGGAATAGATAAATTCCTCGGCTAATTTGTGAAATGCAGAAGTATCTACCTCCAACATTTTTCAATGCACAATAACACTACCTCATACACCAAGTTGAGGAGATTGAAATGTATGGACCTGTACACACAAGGTCAATGTGGATGGTGGAGAGGCACTTGAAATCATTGAAGGATTTGGTTAAACAAAGAGCATGTCCTGAGGGTTCTATGGTGGAGGGATATATGGTATATGTATCCATGGTGTATATTATTCAGTGTCTTCCTAAATTAGCAGTGCAATCTATCCATATAGTGGATTGCATTTGGGATGTGAACTCCATCAAAAAATTTGAAGGGGAGTAGTTGTCAGGGAAAGGTACAATGAAGAAAGTGAGAGGTAATATTTAAATTGTGGATATTTGTAATAAATATAATTTTTCATTTTTTGTGTATATGATCATGCTCATTTAATATTTATTCTTTCATCATTTATTAATATTTACCATGGTTATAACTAATATTTAATATTGGTGAATTGTGATTTTTTGATTGGTCAATTGCTCAAGATTGGGATGCACTACATTTATACATTGCAAACAATCTTGAATGGATGAAGGTATGGATTGACAAATGTAAACAACGTCATGGCGGTAGGTTATCATGGAAAGACCTATCTGAATTGGCTAGAGAATCTCGTCGTAATGGAGATTTCGATGTTACACAGAGGGAGATAGATTTAGCATATTGTTTGAAATATTGAAAGGGAAGCAAATTCACCCATTTTATTTAGTTATTTTATATTATATTAATGTGACTGTAGGTGTGTTTTTATCATATTATGCATTCCAAGTTATATAAATTTGTTTATTATTAATAGACAATGCATCTTTTACATGGCTAGCATATTGTAGTTGAAACACCACAAGGATATGTGGTGCAATGGTTGTAAATTTATCATCAAACAATTGGATGAAACCAGGAAAAATTCTAATAGTGGGATAATTGTAGTATTCTAGGTCACTAATCTTTCCTCTAGGAGTGAAAAACGTCCTCGAGAATTTGAAAATATACACTATGGGTTTTTGAATGATATAATTGAGTGTGAATTTATTTCCTTCAAATTAGTTTTGTTCGATGTAAACTGGTATAGGTTATGAATGCATGAAGATGATGAGGAAAAAACTATTATTCAACATGTCAATGGATTTTCGATGATTAAAACAACGATTTTTGAAAAAACAAATGACTGCTATGTTTTTCCAAGTCAATGTGAACAAGTCTTTTACTCAAAGGTTCCAAGTAAGAGGGATTGGTAATTTGTTGTTAGATATGGTCCAAGAGGAAGGTGAATAAAGTATACTATAGATGAAGAATATGATATTGAAGAAGAAGATGATGTAGAGCTACAATAGGAAGAATATGGGTCGACAGATGAAGAAGACAGAGAATATGAACCAGATGTAGGAGACAATACGCCAATTTTTGATGATGATATCAATGAAGATATGTTTGAAAATGGCATTGATGACGATGATGATATCATCAATCCTTTCAACATTTTTTCTGAACTGGATGCTGATACAAATGTCAAGTTAGATGATCAAGAAGAAGATAAAGAAGAAGTATGCTACAAATTTTGCGTTGGATGAGGTAATTAACTATATCTCAGTCGTATTTTAAAGGAAACAACTAAAATACATTGTACTAGGGATATATCAATACATGATGGGTAACGATAACCTATGAATGGGGCCAACGTTGAAACTCTTTCAAAATGTTTATGTATGCACTGAAATTTGACATGGATAGATTGTTTGCATACCTTGACTATATGGAAGGGTTTCCAGACTCAAATATTTCTCACACACCCACTCTATATATCGACCCATCTCGTCCTCATTTTGTTTTAATTTTCTCGGTCGAATTTTAAAGGAAACAACTATTAAAAGACATTGTACTAGGGATAGAGTACATAATGGGAAACAATAACCTGTGAATGGGGCCAATGTTGATACTTTTTCAAAATGTTTCTATATGCATCGAGATTTGACATGGATAGACTGTTTGTATGCCTTGACGATATAATGTGAGGGTTTCTATACTCAAAGATCACTCACACACCCACTCTTTATATTCATCGTATGTGTCGTTCAAAACCAACATCATGCCAATTAGGCCCATTATTTTGGTCGTGGCGAGAAGAAGGATATAGATGAGATTTCTTATTTAAATAATGACTTCGTACTAATATTCTTTATGGAGAAAAAGAGTACTTTTTAGATGAGAGAAAAAAACAAAGACAATAAATAACTTGAAGCTTGTGCGATTAATCGAGTACTTCTTTATCAATGTTATTGCATGCCCTTGTAGTACTAATAGATGCATGGACGTGCATCTCAGTCGAATTTTAAAGGAAAAAACTATTAAAAGACATTGTACTAGGGCTGGAGTACATGATGGGCAACAATGACCTGTGAATGGGGCCAACATTGAAATGTTTTCAAAATGTTTCTATATTCACCGAGATTTGACATGGATAGAGTATTTGTATGCCTTGACAATATGGGAGGGTTTCTAGACTCAAAGATCACTCACACACCCACTCTTTATATTCATCGTCTGTGTCGCTCAAAACCAACATCATGCCAATTAGGCCCATGATTTTGGTCGTAGCGAGAAGAAGGAGATAGATGAGATTTCATATTTAAATAATGATTTTGTGTTAATATTCTTTATGGATCAAAATAGTACTTTTTAGATGAGAGAAAAAAACAAAGACAAGAAATAATTTGAAGCTTGTGTGATTAATCAAGTACTTCTTTATCAACGTTATTTCATGCCCTTGCAGTACTAGTAGATGTAGGGACGTGCATCTCGGTCGTATTTTAAAGGAAACAATTAATATACATTGTACTAGGGCTAGGTTAGTACATGATGTGCAACAATAACCTATGAATGGGGCCAACGTTGAAATTATTTCAAAATGTTTCTGTATGCACTGAAATTTGACATGGATAGACTGTTTGCATGCCTTGACGATATGGAATGGTTTTCAAAATCAAATATTACTCACACACCCAATCTATATATCGACCCGTCTCGTCCTCATTTCGTTTTAATTTTCTCATCCGAATTTTAAAGGAAACAACTACTAAAAGACATTGTACTAGGACTAGAGTACATGATGGGCAACAATGAGTTGTGAATGGGGCCAATGCTGAAATTTTTTCAAAATGTTTCTGTATGCACCGAGATTTGACATGGATAGACTATTTTTATGCCTTTACTATATGGGAGGGTTTCCAGACTCAAATAACACTCACACACCCACTCTTTATATTCATCATCTGTGTCGTTTAAAACCAACATCATGCCAATTAGGCCCATGATTTTGGTCGTGGCGAGAAGAAGGAGATAGATGAGATTTCATATTTAAATAATGATTTTATACTAATATTATTTATGGAGAAAAATATTACTTTTTAGATGAGAGAAACAAACAAAGACAAGAAATAATTTGAAGCTTGTGTGATTAATCAAGTACTTCTTTATCAACATTATTGCATGCCCTTGTAGTACTAGTAGATGCAGGGATGTGCATCTCGGTCGTATTTTAAAGGAAACAACTAAAATAAATTGTACTAGGGATAGATCAGTACATGATGGGTGATAGTAACCTGTGAATGGGGCCAACATTGAAACTATTTCAAAATGTTTTTGTATGCACTAAAATTTGACATGGATAGACTCACATGCCTTGACGATATGGAAGGGTTTCCAGACTCGAATATTACTCACACACCCACTCTATATATTGACCCATCTCATCCTCATTTCATTTTAATTTTCTCGGTTGAACTTTAAAGGAAAAAACTATTAAGAGCATTGTACTAGGGCTAGAGTACATGATGGGAAACAATGACCTGTGAATGTGGCCAACGTTGAAATTTTTTCAAAATGTTTCTGTATGCACTGAGATTTGACATGGATAGGTTGTTTGTATTCCTTGACGATATGGGAGGGTTTCCAGACTCAAAGATCACTCACACACTCACTCTTTGTATTCATTGTCTATGTCGTTCAAAACCAACATCATGTCAGTTAGGCCCATGATTTTGGCCATGGCAAGAAAAAGGTAATAGATGAGATTTCATATTTAAATAATGATTTTGTACTAATTATATTTTTTATGGAGAAAAACGAGTTTTTAGATGAGAGAAAAAAATAAAGACATAAAATAACTTGAAGTTTGTGTGATTAATCATGCATTGAAATGGTTAGACTAGACACATGCATTTATGGCATGGGAGGGTTTCCGGACTCAAACATGACTCGCACAAACAATTTGATAATCAAACAACAAGCCTAGTTACTAACACCATTAAACAAAGGTAGTTTATAAGTCATATGAAACACCATTGAGGAGAAAAATTCCTATCGCGCAAAAACAATATTTTGTGCAATGCAATATGTCACATGAAAGGAAAATTTTAGATGATGTGATATGCTATAGGGAAATATTATTTGAAGCAATGCAACATTTCATGAGGAAAGAAAATTCAAGTATAATACATCGCAAGGGATGAAAATTTTGTGTCGCTTGAAAATAATATTTTGTGGGATGTGTTGTTTTTTTGGGAAACAAACTTTGAATGTGATACATCTCAAGGGATAAAACTTTTGGGTAATGTGAAATAGAAGTTTTGAAAAAAAATTGGAAATTTTTCTAAGTCTTCCTTTGTTGCAATAAAGAAAACTTTATAGTGATGCGATGTGTCACATGAGAGAGAACTTTGTGAATATGAAATATGTTGTGACACAAACTAGATGAGGTGTGATACATCATAGGAAATCAAAATTTGTTGTGTTGCGATGAATGATAGGTAAAGTAACTTTTGGTGCGAAATAGTGCAAAGAAACAAAGTTTTGGAAGATGTGAAAGGAAGTTTTGGCCATGTTTTTTAAAAAAAATTCTAAGTCTAAAGATGTTTTCCTTTTTTCATGATGATGAAAATTTTGAACAATGCGATGTATTGCACATAAGAAAATTTCCTTGTGATGCGATGTATTGCACCTAAAAATGTTTTGTGTGTGATACATGAAAGAAAAATTTATATCACAAGGAAAGGAAAATATTTGTGACATGTAAAGGAAAAAATTGTGTCACATAGAAAGGAAAATATTTGCGATAATGTAAAAGAAAATTTTGAGCAGTTTTTTTAAGAAAAATTCTTTTGGGTATAATTTGATTTTCTCAAAGGAAATTACTCAAAAGAAAAAAATACTTTCATAAATAAATGATCTGCAAGAAATCATTAAAATTAAGATGCAAAAAAATCTAGTTGCCAAGCTTAAAGAAAAGAGGTACTCAATTTTTATTTTTTATTTTTAAGGTGTGTTGTGTACTCGACAACATCCATATGTTTCTTTCAAATTGTAAAGCATTAGAACAATAGACAACTTACAACACCTTTCTTTACTAGTCTCTTGGAAAAGAGGCAATTGTGTAGCATGTGTCAAATTCTCTAGTTCAATTCCATGGTTTAGACCTTCAACCGTATATGGTATGTGTTGTTCACCTATATGGATGTGTCCCCTCTCATAAGTAACATGCAACAATTGATTTATAAGATCTATTTCACGTGGACACTCATTTGCAATATGCATGTTCACATTGTCATCCCCATATATCTCGACCATTACCACTTCATTCATCATTATCACACATAGTGGTTTGAAATAATTAGGAAGTGGAAGTTGTAAGGGTGGTGCATTAAAAAATTCATCGTACTCTTCCACTTAAACATGTCCCCTATACCTATTTCTCTCCCTCTAATGCATAATAGAGCAGTGAAATTGAAGAGGTTTGGTTACAATATTATGATAATTACCAACTTCATCATTATCATTATGCAAATTGGGATTAGGGGTAATATTAATGTTTAAAAAAATACATGAGAAAACATACATTGTAATTATAAAAAACATATCCATGATTACACTGTATTTATATATTCACAAATTAGCAAAATTCATATCATAGGAATGTTGCACAGAAAAATTTAAATAACTCGATGTCTCCATGTACCTCTACATCTACTACTTTACTACTTGATGGAGATTCCAATTTGCAAGAAAAGGTTCATGGGCAACATCAACTCTTCTAGGCATGTTCTACATATATCATCTAGTTTTTAAACCTAGGAGGTTTGCCTACATTTCTAGTTGTCTCTATAATATGTTTGGAGGACAATCAATTCTTAGTTGATTCATTAAATTCAAGTACATATACATATTAATAACATAAAGGGTCATCATGAAAACCCATATGATAAATTCACTAGATACATGGTGTGTGTGCGTGTGTGTAATAACAACAACAACAACAATAATAATCTAGTTTTAAGGTCACGACCAAGCCAAACACCTAATTGGTGTATGAGACCCCTTGTTTGTGGGACAAGGGACCCCCTCCGCACAACCATTTCATTGCTAAATTATATAGAGGTAAACATACCCTACCCCCACTGTTGATCCTTTGAAAGTTTAGGACATCTCCACCCAAAACTTTGCGGAAGTTGCAGAGTCTCCAAGGGAAATCCAACTTCCTATGACGGTTTGTCCCTGACTATGCCACTACAATGAAGGTGATCTTGTTTGATTGTATGACCAATCCCATGATAAGCTCAGAAAATGTAAGTTTTAACCTTTTTGTTGTTAGAGTTTATAGAGTCTAAGAGTGTAAGTTGAGTTCTAGTTGTAGATGACTGACATCGTTAGGAGTTGAATTATACTCTAAGTTAGATTCCCTTCTAAATACCTCAATAAAAGACTACCTTATTTATACCTAACCTCCCCCTCTTCTCCTGCTAGTATATATATATATATATATAAAGAAAGAAGAACACCTCCAAACCTTCAATCAAAAACACATTATAAAAAAATGAATTATTTCAAAGATTTTAAGCTTCATAATTTGTATAGTGACAATTACTAAAATAAATTACCCCTTCATAAAAAAATCAAAGAGTAAATATCTACTCTTAATACAATTTAAAAAAACAAATATTAAAATACTTTAATTCAAATAATTATTACTCATTTTCTATATCTACTCTACTCAATATGTGAATGTAGAAATGACTCTACTTAAATAATTATATCTACTCTACCTGTTCACCATACGCTTTGAGGAGACATGCTTTGGTAAGGTGGAATTTATTTAAGGCGCGATTTCTTTAAGGGGGACAATCATATTGATAGTGAAAGAAACATAATTCAAATCAATTGCTTATTTACTTGACAGTGATAACCTTACCCTTCTTCAAGCAAGGCCCATCTGAGGTAGATATTTTACATATCTACTCTACTCTAATAGAGGGCCATCCGAGACTGATCAGACCAAGCAAGGAGGCATGATATTGTCGAGGAAAATACTCTAATCGAGGGCCATCCGAGACCCATCAGACCGATCAAGGAGGCGTGAGACTGTTGAGGGTCACCCATACGCTTTGAGGATACATGATTTGGTAAGGAATGATTTCTTTAAGGTGGGATTTATTTAAGGGGGACAATCATATTGATAGTGGCAGAAACATAATTCAAATCAATTTCTTATTTCATTGGTAGTGATAACCTCACCCTTCTTCAAGCAAGTAGGCCCATTCGAGGAAAATATTTTCCATATATACTCTACTCTAATCGAAGGCCATCTGAGTCCGATTAGACCGAGCAAGGAGGCACGAGACTATCGATGGAAATACTATAATCGAGGGCCATCCAAGACCAATCAGACCAATCAAGGAGGCGTGAGACTGTCGAGGGAAAGGAGTCGCGACATTGTCGAGGGAAAGGAGGGAAATAATATTGGTATGTTCTTTAAGCTACTGGCCTAACCTTTATTTCAGTGATATCTATCATTGTTTCATTGATTCGACCCGAGTGACTACTGATAAAAACCCTTGAATACATAGTGCCCTCAAAATTTCCCATGATTTTACAAAAAAAATGAACCAATGTTCCTTTTAATAATACAGCTAGAAGGTCTACATTTTGTAATTCGCGGGTGAAAATGTGATTAGGATAGAAGGTCGAGACTGAGACTGAGACTGACGACCATCCGAGACTGAGACCGCGAGTTGTGCACGAGACCATCGAGGGCCATCCGAGACCGAGACCGAGACTTGCACGCGAGACTGTTGAGGGAAAGGACAGAAATAATGATATGTTCTTTAAGCTACCCTAACCTTTCTTTTAGTGATATATAGCATTGTTTCATTGATTCAATCCAGGTGACTACTGATAAAAACCATTGAATACACAGTGCCCTCAGAATTTTTGATGATTTCACAAAAAAATTAAAAATGCATAAAACAAAAGCCTAATGTGTCCCCAATAAACCTGTTCTACCCTAACCCTAACCCTATACCGTTGGATTACTGAGAGGGGGGGTGAATCAGTAATAGAGAAATTATAATCCTTTTTAAACCAAATAATCCAAGTGTTATATCAATGCAAAATTATCATCCAATAATGAGCAATGAACAAATGAACAATCATACACATACACAATACACCAGTGTTTTACGTGGAAACCCAAAGCGGGAGAAAACCACATAATGTTTTTTCTTATATGTCTTGAAGAATTACA